>VZTL01095802.1:0-17035 GCA_013400535.1 Scopus umbretta | reverse complement strand
TTTTCTCTTATTTTTTTCCTTCCCATGTTCTGTTCTTTTTATTTCCCTTCCTACCCTCCCACTGTCCCCTTTCCACCTCCCTCGCTAGCCCACCAGCAGCAGGCTCTCGCCCTCGTCCCGCGTCCCACCTCCCTCCGCGTCCCTTCCCCAGCCCGAGGCTCGCAGAGGAGGGCTGTGGACGCCAAGAAGGTCCAAACCCAGCCCTTGTCACGCAGCCCGTGTCCCTGCAAGCACACGACAAGCCCGGGGTCCTTCTGCCAGCGGTGACTGCTGGGGAACCCTGCCTCCACAGTTGCCCTGCAACAGAAACAGAGGCAGTGCTGCAGTTTTTATTCCTCTTACGCAGCTCCGTGACAGTACATGTAAAGCAAGGTTGGCCAGGAGATCCCATTCCCCCGGCCAGCCGCTCAGCTCGTTTCCTATCATTTAAAGCCCTATTAGTGACTGGTTTGGGTGAAGAACTGTCAGAAACCAATAAAATCCATAATAAGAAACAGACTGGGTAAAATAAATACATACAGAGCAGCCTTGGAAACACAACTTCACAGCTGTGGAAATCCCACTCCTGCAAGGGAAGCAAAAGGCTGCCTTCTCCCAGAGGTCTGGGTCCGTGGCTGGCACGAGGAGAGACGGTGGAAAAGGGACAGTGCAAGTCCAAAGGCGTATTTGTGTCCCTGCGCCGCCTCGGCACAGGACATACCGAGCGACGTGCTGGGGTTGCACCAGAAAGCACTGATCTCCCACCGATGGGAGCAAAAGAAAAGGCAAGCTCATTGTCAGCACTGCACATTGGTAGGGCAGCAGAGGCCGAAGGAGATGAGAAAGCAATGCCTGTAGCATTTTCTCCCCGCATCTCGAGCCTTGCTGCCCACCATGGCAGAAGTGGCGCCATCCATCCTCTCTGGAAATGCGTGGGAAGCTGCCTTCCTATTTCTGCAAAGTAACGTGTAAAAACCTCCTTATAGATTATTCAGTTCAGAGGGACTATTCCAGCCAGAAAGTAATACTTAATGTCACTATCCATCACAGACAGAATAGCAGTTACGCCTTTGCCACTACACAGCAAGCTTCAAAAGGATGAAAAAAATAAAGGCAAACAAATATATGTTAGAGAAGACAAAGAAATACATATTAGTGATACACTGGCCTCTGCTGACAGCAGCTTGTCACCCCTGAGAAAACCCTGCCACATTTTTGCCTAAACATTTTCCATTAATGAAGTTAACCAGCATCCCAGAAATAACACACAGATTTTATATGGCATTAGACTGTCACGCATTGATTAAAAAACCCCAATGCCTCTGTGACAGGAGTAGCCGTTTTCAGAACTGACATATTTAAATATTGGGAGATTGCTGCCAGTCTTTACCGTTACGCCGTGTAGCGCCGCACACGGTGGGTCAGACTCCGTCTTTAAATATTTGCAAGAAAACTGCCGTCATCTTGCTTGGAGACTGCAAGGCAGCCCAAAAGCTCAGAGAAATATAATATCCCTCTCCCTGTCTTTCCTGACTGCAGGGTCCAAATCAGCTTTCCCCTGATTTTTCTGTCCTGCGTCTGAGTATTTAGATTGCCCGTCATTAGCACAGGGCCAGAAATTGAGACCAAGTCAGGTTTTTGGTTTCCCAATCCCTGATTTTCAGCCCATCCAAGTGAGACTGAGACTCCCAGGAGCTGCTCCAAGCAGCACAACTGCCAAGAGCCCCGTGACCGGCTCCCGTCGTGGCTGCTCAACCATATATATGCCGACAAAAGCGGAGCTCGTGTTTTCGGCACGGCACAGGCTGGGTCCCTTGATTGCTCTGAGAAGCTCCACTGGTTTGGGTACAAGCAGTACTTCCAGCTGCCGTACCTTCCAGCCGCCGTGCGTGAAGCTGCAGAGGTGCACTGGAAGAAGCGGGTCTGAAAATCCATCCTGTAAATGCAGTGGTGCAAAATGTGCCAGTACCACGCAATTAATATCAGTCATCGCTAAATACAGAGGACTCAACTTCCAAAAGAGTCCCGGAGGTAATTGCTTGCCAATTCACCTTTTAGGCCATGCCTTTGCTGATGGGGTTGTGTGAATCCTCATCTGCGGTGGCACAAAAAGCGTACGTGCTTTGTACAAACACAGCCAGTGGTGCTATGTTTAACGTTAAGAAAAAACCGTCTAAAGAACAGATGGAGCAGGGCATCTACAAACCAAAAATAGACGTTTCTTTAAAAATAGATGAAAGCAACATTTAATTTAGTTCAAAGGTTGAAATGAACCATTAACAAATCTAGGCTCATCTAAATACCTGCTTGTCATGTATAGTTAACTGTGTTCCTTTCCATTTCCATTTGGCCTGTGCTCTGCACCCTACACAATGACCACAGCTTGTCCTGAAGTGTCTGACCACGGAGAAGGATTTTATAGTATTTCAAAACGCAGAAGAGGAGGAGATTTCTAGGCAAAAATAGATGCAAGAAACACCCAAAAGGCTGTAACGAGGAATTATTAGTCAGTCCCTGAGTGGGAACCAGTGTGCTTGGCACAAAGAGAACGTAAAAGCAGGGGTACGCAACAAGGCGACACGTTATGAATACATGAGTCTTACACAAACCCTGCCACTTGAAGACAGTTTGGTAGAACTCATCAAACAAGGAATCACATAAGGACAAAACTTTGGAAAGCATCACTCCTTCCAGAAAGCAGCATCCCACCAGCTCTGCGCACCGCTCTCCTCTGCCTGTGTGCGTGACCTAGGAGAACTTCTAGGGGTGGGAGATGCAAACAGCTTCATTAATACCAGATCAACTGCAACAGGCATTTCAGACGTTGCCAATTAGCAAACTTCTGATAAATCTAATGTGAGCGGATAGATGATGTTTGCAGTTATTCTGCATGCAGGTTCCAGACTGCAGCTCTAAATATGTTTTTCGGAGTCTTTGAAAAATTAATTTTCTTCACAAGTCTACTCATTATTTATTAATTACTCTTATTCAGAATTTTGGATCACCATAATTTCCTCACTCCCAAGAATAATTTTTCCCCCTCTCTCTTACTAAAATGTAGTCAGGAACCTGAGTACATGCCTCCTCTGTTGGCTCGTTTTCACCTTTGTGTAGGAAGCATGGGTTTTGCTGTATGTTTTAGGCAAAAGAAGGGCAGCAAAAAATGCAGTCTCCCGTGTCATAGTTCCAGTTTTGTTTCTGGCCACCAGCAGTTTTCTTCCAAGCCAGCAGCCCTCTCTGTGACCAGGTTTCCCGCATACCAGGTACTTACGTGGCCCCAGCAGAGGCATATGCAAGATCCTCGAAGTCTTAAATATTTTCTCTTTGGCAACTCCTGCCAAGGAAGGTTGTTTTTCAGTTGAGATACCAAAATGCAAAGACATCAAGACCTGGCAGTGCCTGACCATGCAGAGAAACTGTTTTCTCAGTACAAGTGGCACCTTGAACACCAGGACATTTTTTTCTGCATATATACGATTCCAGAGAGGTTTCAGTGTCCGTGGGTCCTGCTGCTGGTTAAGCATCCGGCTGTAACTCCCTGATCTTTCTAACAGCTGTGGCCAGAGCTACTTCAGCAGGTTTGCCATCATAGCTGTGTCAATTAGGGGCATGAAAATTCATCCTACTAACTGGCTTCATTATGAAAACAAGTTCTAAAAGAGATTCAACCAACGTGAGCACAAAAAAAAAAAAACAACCAACAACTCTCTCTTCAGCATCGTTTGGACAGATGGTTTTTTCCCTTTTGTGAAAGGTTTGGGTTTTCAACACAAGCTGCCTCTCCAGTGGAGAGGAGGTGGGGTAATCATCTCCTAATTAATGCTCGACTGGCTGAAAAGCACATGCTTTGAGTGGAAGATATTAGATGTAGTTTTCTTACACAAAATTCAGATATAAAAAAGAAATGGTAAAACCATTACTGTTTTGGTTAACATCAGGAAAATTCGTATTCAAGAACATGCTAAGACTGGGATCCTGATTCTTTCCCATTTGACACCATCTTGCAAGAAAAACCTGAATAAAGGCTACTAGGGAGTCCAGAGTCTATTTTCTTAGGAGATGAACCTCGTACACCCAAAGAATAAAGTGACAATTCCTTCATGTTTCTGTTATGGATTAGAAAAATAGTCTCAGCAACACTGATCGATGAGAACTTCAAAAAGAAATGTGGACTATCTATTACATTTTCTCCCAATTACCGCCCTTCTGCTGAGAAACGCATTTTATGTGCCTCCTAGGCTTCAAAAAAAAGGGAGCTGAATTAAAAAAAAAGCTCATAAGAGAGTTTTACCTTTATATTGAACATAATCACCATAGAGCTAGTTAGGTTGGTAGTCAATTCTGAACTGCTGGTGCAGGTGGGACCAGTTTGATGGTCTTGACAAAATCATGAGGTTGTTTTTTTTTAATTTGTAGCCTAAACAAATAAAGGAAAAAGGCATTACAATATATTTTTGGGTTGACCCCACCCCCCCCCCCCCCAATTTCATTGACTAAGCATTTGAAAAACTTACTTCAAGGTGACTTAGTAGCTTTTGTCCAGCCCTGTTAGGTTTTACAGTCCTCGAAAGCTTCCAAGACTGCATTTTTTAGCTTCCCATGAAATGAAAGCTCCATTTTGAAAACAGAAGTCAGAAATATCTCTCAAAACTGTTGTTTTTTCTCTTCTTTTGGTTCACAACTATTTGACAAATTTTACCTAAAACCATGAATCAATTCCAGTAAGCTGAAAATAATTTACCTTGTTTTCTTAGGTGAACTTTAGCTCTTCATCAAGTTATTTCAATCTAATGAGCTCCCCGGACCTGTTTTTGGGGAGGAAAGGAGAACTGATTGCTCCCCTTCTTCTTTTCTGTTGGAAACCACAGATAAACATGATCCTATCACTCGCTCCTTAAGGTGAATTGTCTCTCCCTCCATAACCTAACCCAGAGGTTTCATGAAGGTGGAGAGTCACACCTGAAGCCAGGAAAACACTGGAAAGCAGGAAAAATCGCAGCATCACCTCCCGAGTTGTTGGTACTTTTCCACAGTGTTGTTTTTTTTTTTTTTACTTCCAGCCCATCAATCGCCCAGCAGCTCCCTTTGTTCCTAATTGCCCTGTTGGAGACTGAGCAATTTCTGGCCGGTAATTTCTGCCTGCTTCAGAACATGTCACACATTCGCGGCTTGGGGAGGCAGAGGCTCTTCGCACTTCAGGAGCCCTCTCAGCAGCAGCAGGACCTGCCCTTTCAACCCTGTGCTCCAGGCTGCGGCGCGGTTACGCCAGCGACATAGCAAATCATCCCCTGCTTTGCCTCAAACGCCTGGCTGATCCTGGCGCGCCAAGGCGAGATGTGCGACCAGGGCCATCTCCCTTTCTCCCTGCCATCGGAATGAAGAGGGGCCGCTGCCCGCACTGGAAGGAGCACACACCCCTTTGTGACTAGTTTGGCTTAACTATCGGCAGCACAGAATTAAATGATGCGATCTCTGAAGATCATTAACAAGTCCTTATTCTCATTTCAGTGTAAGTATGAAATCACCCCTGTGGTTATCCAGAATTAGACACGGCTTTATTTTGCAGGGCACAGATAACAATAGATTATATTCAGGAAATCATGTAACAATTATCTCTAAAATTAGTCCGCGCACAGGGGACTGGTGAGCTGGACTGGAAAAAATTGAAATTTTTTTTTCCCCACTCCAAATCCTGCCTGCTTAACCCACACCACCTTGATATCTCTCGTGTCATTATTTAGCTGTGTTACATTTTGTTCTCACGCAGTTCCACACCTCGCAATACCCAAAGAGATCAGAAGCCCCCCGCCCCCCGAATACCGTGTGAAGGCGATTCTAGAGGCATCTGCTGTGCAAATGCCAGGCGCCTGTACTGATGCCTGAAAAAGCAGGGTTCGTCCATTGGGATGGCACACTGGGACACATTGGGACGGTACCAAATCGATCGGTGCTGCCTGCACGTGGGTGGTTTAGTGGCAAGGCACAGCCAGCCACAGCGGCTTGCAGCGGCTGCAAGGTCTACACCCGCCTGAAGCATTCAGCTAGGTTGAAGACCAAGCGGACTTAGGTTCTCCTGCGTCCCTAGCTGGATGGATGCAGTGCCCAACACTTAATGCCCTATTTCTCAGCATTTCTCAACCTCTTATATATTGCTAAGCACCAAACTTCAAGCAAAACTGGATGTTTAGTGAATGCTCCAATTGTGCATCTTCCTAGAGGTAGAACGAGGAGATTCCTTTTGGCACCAACAGAAAGAACAGACCAATGACAGCTGCTGATCAGTGTTTTTGATTAAAAAATCATCTAATTTAAAGGAACAAAACTGCTCTTGGAACTCTGGCAAGGCAGACTGTTTTGCTCAGGTGAAAAGCTGTCTTGCATCAACAGTGGCTGGGTTTGAATTGTGTTTCGGCCACTATTAAAGTTACAGCCTTTCCTTTTCGCGACACATTCCCATGGAAAACGTCAAAGCAGTAAGTGTGAGCATTTCACATAATTAAATTACTATTAGCATTATTAAGTTTTAAAATAAATACTTTTTTTTCTAAACAGAAGAAGTTAGGTGCCAAAAAAATAGCCGCTTCGTTAAGATCTAGATTTGATTTTAATTAAAATAGTAGTATAGGTTTGCATTTGCAGCGCCTGACATGGACTACAGCACGTCTACTCTGGACCACACATACCCAGAACACTGATTTAATGCTCTGGGCCCATCTAAGTGAAAGCAGTCTTGTTAACCGCAGCTACACGAACCTGTCATTCACATGCACTATCACATTAATGACGAATTCACTTGAATATTGCACCTGGGTTGGACGGCTGCCGATGTGGAAAGCAGAGGTTAACGGGTTTGCTTGTGGAAATCGGAAAAAATACAGGTTCATATTTCATTCCGTAGCAAGGGAGGTTATTTGTGGGGTTTTTAACGGGAAAGACTACAGCCTGAAATCTCACCAGCGGGGTTGCAGTGTCAGCATTTCTAACGGGCTGAGCTGGATGAGGTCCTGACCAGTACTTGAGACAGTAACCTCCCAGGAAAACTTCCAAGCGCTGCTTTCACCGATTCAGCCGTTTCTCAACCTTGAGTAAAGGGGCATTATTCTTCAAAAGACCGTTATTTGGACAAATCGAGTGTGGCAATGCAGGAAGCCTAGCAGTGTCATGGCAGAGCAGGAGGTACCAGCAGCTGAGGAAGGAATAGGACAGAGCCATTCAAAAGACAATATACCCAACAGCATCTGTGGTATGGATCTCTTCCAAAAAGAGAAAGCTGATTTGGTCATTTAGTTATTTACGTTCTACCATCCCAAGTCCTTTTTGATATTTTCAATTGCACAAAGCGTTTTTCTGCTCCTTCCAAAATACTCTATATGGAAACCGCTGATGAAGCGCCATGGAGGTAATTGCATCCCAGCAGGTCTGGAGCAGCCCCCACACACAGACGGTCCGTGTCTTCCACTCCTGAGCCACTGCCAGCAAACAAGAAAGAGAGGAGAGCCTGCTGGATCCATCCTCCCTGCTTCCTGATGGCACAGGAGCCTCTGAGGATGCTTGTGAATGATAACCTGCCTGTGCTACCAGAGTGCCTGAAGCTCCAGCTGCAGATTGTGGCTTATGGGGAAGTTCTTTGGCTCTGTGGGCACAACCCGAGACCGCAGACCCTCAGCACCCGACCCCTGATCATAACGAAAAGCGGCAACGCTCAGCTCTAAAAACAGAAACCTGCAGCAACCTTCGCCGTGACGTTCAGGATGCCAGCAGACGTCCCTGCTGAGGGCCGCGCCAAGGCCTTGTGCTGATCGTGGCACCGCGCCTGCCTGTTTTACGTGCTTACCTCTGAACCCCTCTCTAAAATGAAGATGTTCTTTTGTAATTCTCAGCTGAGAAAATCCGCTCTTGCCAGGCTCCTGGCTGCTTTTCACATCAAGTAAGCCTCCTGCAAACAGGTTTAACTTTCTGACACCTCTCTTTAGCTTGACAAGTAAAACTGTATCAAACTGGGTTAAAAAATTGGTTTGGGGTCAATTAGTCTGCAAGAATCATTACTTAGAGAGTCCTGCCCACTGAAAAACATTTCAGATATTTTAATCTTGGCTCTGTTCACACTCTGAATATGACAGAAGGCTGAAAAGAACCTGGCTTCCCTGTCACCGTGTGCATCCCCTGTGGCTCTCGCAGTGTAATAAGGCGGTTGTGGGTTTGTGACACATGCCATTTTCTCACTGTTTGGGTGTATATGCTAAACAGCGTGAATCCGCACGAGCTGAATTTTTACCTGTCAATTGCCATAACAGGTCCCAGGTTTGGGCATTTTTCTAACGGAAATCTAGGTTGTCAAGGAAATAAATGTTTATACAGAACATTGGATTTACCACTGGAGTAAATCAGATGATGTTTGGGAAAAAGTAGTAGTGGAATTATCTACAGCCATAGCAATTTAACAGATCCTTCTCACCATAGTACCTGAGAAAGCTCTTCTTGCTGGGGGTCTCTCTGGGAGCTCAGCTCGTCCAAGGAGCCATGGAAAGAGAAGCGGGGACCTTGGAGCCCGGAGGAGAGGATGAGGTTGTTGCTGCTGGTGGACGGTCTGGCCCATCATGCCAGGTACATCGAGAAGAAAAGGCTTGGAGGCAAGGACAGGCTGGAGCCCCGTGCTCTTAACCTAGATGTCCATTGCAGCTTTCGAGGTGAAACTGGGCAGCTGCCAGGAGATTAATTTAGAAGTTGACAGTGCAGATGATCGGCAGGATTGGGTTTTCGGTCACCTTAATTGCTCCTTGAGAAAATACAGTTGCACAGTGAAGGGTATTCATCTCCCAGATCCTAGGTTAATCCCATGCAGTCATATCATTGCTTTGGTCTTTAATCATTCTAGATACACAGCTCCCACTGATGTCAGCACAGGTTTTGGATTCTTGCAAAATCAGCATCTCTTTTACAGCAAAATCCCACATTCAGCTTTAGTGCGAACTGGGTGGCAAACACACAGTGAAAAATCCCAGGCAAGTCTCCTTTTTGACCTGAGTTAAAATGAAAAATGCAATAAATAGCACTCAGCAGAGATCTAAGAAAATGCTGTATGACTGCACAGCAGCTTTTGAGACAATTTCTTTGTGTATGCAGATAACATGTATATAAATATACTTTTAAAAAAATCAAGATTCATGTATGGACCGAAAACAAAGACCTCCTACATTTCCACGTTGCGATCGTACACACAAACACAAGGCTTTTGAATTTGGGTTATAAACATTGAAAAGGAAATGTTTACTTTCATGCATCTTCTACTGAACTTATTTTAAAACGTCTGTTTAAAACACTCTGACCATGGAGTACTGGCTCTGTGGAAGCAAAAAGAGTTCACTGGACAGTGAGCTATCACCTGCCTGTGTGTGCTCCTGGATAAAATCAGGTTATCTGAGGTAGTATCGCTTTGCTAGCCTCGACCAACTCCAAAGAAAGAGTATGAGAATCTCTTTAATTAAGTTTATCAAGTTACCTCACATTGTCTGGCTTTCACTGCAGAAAAGATGCGGTTCTCACAGGTCAGTTGATATACAGGATCCTTCGGGCAATCTGCTCATGCATCCGTAGCCCAGCGTCTCCTTTTTTTGAGCGATACCCAAAAGTTTGACCTGCGATGACTTCAGTGTTTTCCTGCCATTGCCTTTCGGGTGCAGGGTCCTGTCAAACAGAGCAAGGAGGAGGATGCTCTGCTCTTTCTCTCCCCCTGGAAGCTGTAAAGGCATGGCCAACCCCTTCAACGCCACCCTTAGGCAGATGCGGGTCCTCTGGGACATGGGAGCATCAGGGAGCAATGCATGGGCAGGACCCATGGAAGGGGTCCAAGGAAGAAATTTTTTACAATGAGGGTGGTAAAACACTGAAACATGTTGCCCAGAGAGGTGGGAGATGCCCCATCCCTGGAAACCTTCCAGGTCAGGTTGGATGGGGCTCTGAGCAACCTGATCTAGTGGAAGATGCCCCTGCCCACGGCAGGGGGGTTGGACGAGATGCCCTTAAAGGTCCCTTCCAACCCAAAGTGTTCTCTGATTCCATGGCCGCAAACTGGCAACTCCTCAGGACAGCAGAGGAGTTTTTCCCTTCTACATTTTTGTACTTACTAAGATATAACCTTATTCTTGGAGAATGTCTCTTACTCCATGAATCATTCCAGCGGGTAGAAAAAAATGCTTTTTTTCTAAAAATAAATCGGAAAGCTTCACAAAAATTCATGAGTTTATCAAATTTTTGAGGAACTGAAAAACTCTTAAACTTAATTTAGGATTCAGTTTTCCCTCTGCAGTTTCTCAGCCCTGGTAGGAGCTGTAGGTATTTGAGCTGGGAACACAGATACTTTCAAATTTATTGTCGGTATGACAATGATTATGTAGCCCATTGAGATCGAGTGGTGTGATTTAGTGTTTTGGAGGCATTTGTCATGTTTGATGAATGCATCTGGTGATTCAGGGCAATGAAAATGTGAGATTTCCAGCTGGTGAGAGATAAAGGATGCTGGCTGATACATAGGGTTATGGCAGTGGCTTTATAAGGTTACAAAAATTTTATTTGTTTCTCATTTCGAGTTTTAGAGGAAGATGGGAAGGAAGATACGCTTTCGCTGGCTCTCCAAGGTGGAGCTAGATAGACTGCGTAGACATTTCTAACACTTTGACAAAATTTATGTGGGAACTAATATTTTCGCTTTCTTGTGTTCCTGGTTTCTTGCCTCTCATCACTCATCTGCACATAGCATCCATGCAGGCGCATTCAGGGAGACCTTGTGAGTACCTCCAAATTACTCTAACATTCACAGTACTGGAGAAACTCATAGAAATACTTTGTTTTCACATTTGCCTGCTGTAGAGCACACTAAGGTTTGCTACAGTGCCAATGGTTGTCAACGGGAAACTGCTGTTAGACTGGGTCCAAAATGCAGGCATTTTCTCAGACAAATCGAGTCAAATGAGAAACTTCAGCCATATCTAGATACGTCCAATAATTTATGTCTCACTTTGGTTTAAAAATCACAGATGCAAACAGCTTCTCGTGAAAACACGGTATTTTCAAGTGTGTTTTATATTGTGTCTTTGTAAAGAAATCATCTCACTCTGTATGGCATGGGGACATCCTATTTTAAACACAGGATGCCAGAGAAAGCGCCGGGAATCCAATCTGATTTTTGTATTATCACTGAATCACTGATGGCTTTCAGAGAATGGAGATGTCTTTATCAAATGTGGTGAAACGGCACAATGTGGAGGTAATCAACAGCTCAGAAGTGCCATTACCACCTCTGACAGAGCCATCTCCAGTTCCCTGAAAGCCATCATTGCTACAGTAATAACTGGTAAAGACCATAAAAAAAGATGCCTTTCCTGATGCTTTTCTATCAGGCATTTGTTCTGCAGTAAGTTGCAGTAATTCAGTAGGAAATATCCCAAGTGTGAGCCCGAGAACGGCAATCTCCCTGGATTTAAGAATTACCTCTATATCCATCTTTGCGCATCTGTATGAAGGCAAAGGAGGCGGCAGTGGCAGCGAGAGGATAAGGATAACATGGAAGAGACATGGCCACAGGCAGCAGCCCACCGGGACACCCCACATTCTTCACTACCATCGCCATTTTCTGATGAAGCCAGACTCTGTGGCACTGGTACGATCAAGACTAAAGGCAGCAACCTCTTCTAATATTGGAAATATGGCATTTATTCACTCCTCATACATCTTTTCTGAGGGTCAAAAGAGAAATTTTTCCCCCTGCCTTACAGCCAGCGGATCTGACAGGTGCCTAAAGCTAGAGGCTCTGCTTTCAGAAGAAACCTACACCTGAAATTCTGAATACACGAGAGATGCCACATTGTATTTTTCAGAAATTGCCTTGTAAAAACTCCCACATTCCTACCAAATGTCAGCTTAGATCACTGCACTGCACCTGCCCCAACTCCCCTTCCGAGTTTCCATAGCGCGTTGTTCATCACCCCCTGCGCTACTCAGTCGTCTTGCAGAGTTATGCGCTTTCCACGCCGGAGGAAGCTGACTTCAGTAGTGAACGGACTATATTTCAGCTTGACAAATTCGCAGATCCTTTAGGGATCCCGTCAAAGGCAACGCGCTGTGTGAATACAAGCTGTCACTCCACCGAATTCAACACGGCCGTTTGTGAAGCAAGGTGCTATCAGCGTGCAAGAGACGTTTCACGTGATGATTAGCTTGGTAGTGCTCCAGCCTCTTCCTCATTTGGACTGCCACCAGGCAGAACATTTCCATTCAGAGACTGCTGAAGTTTCTGTTATGAGGGGACATTATTTGCCATGCTAAAATAGGAGATTTATACGTAGCCATGCATTTATTGAAAGCTTGTCTAGAAGTATTATGTGTCCAAGCAAGTCCATTTGTTTTTCAGCTTATTAAAAGCTTCAACTTCCATGTATAAGATCCACTGACAAATAACGTCCACTGAAATCTGCCCCAATCAAGTAACTGCTTCTGATCTAGGATCCCCATCATATCAATCAGTGTTTTAAAAACTGAATAAGGCTGAGCTATTACAATGAATTCCTCCTTGAAAAAAAGATGCTAAAAAGTGTTTGGTTTTCTCCTTCTCTATTCTTATTATTTCCTTTGACGTCTGGTTTGGTAAATATTATGCATACATTGACTCATAAACTACTAAGCCTTAAAATGTTGTGATAAATGTCAGCCTCCAAGCCTATCCCATTTAAAATTCCTCTTGATTTCAGTGTCTTGCCCCGAAAAATACTGAGTGCTTTTAGCTCACAGGGTTGTGCTTCTAAGGGGATGATGCAGAAACCCACCTACCTCTCCATTATTAAAATCACCAGACAGTGGAGGCCAAATCATGCCCATCTGAGCTCCACTTTGCGGAATGGTATTTCCTCCACGAGCAGCCCCGTGAGGTCCACGGGACACGTACCTCACTGGAAGTAAAGGTGAAGAACCTGGCCTGGAAGAAACATTAGATTATTTGTACCATATGTATTAGCCAGTTTCTTAGTATAAATTTCATTCACGTGCAGTAACTGCAAAAACACCCAGTTTTGCCCTTCTCACGCGTGGTGCTGAAGTGGCGGCTCTTTAACACCAAAGCCTGTCTTCTGCTGCGGAATCCTCACCAACACTTTCAAACCAGCTTTTCAAAGTTATTTTGTTTATGTACGTAGCTGTGAGAGCCCTGAAATCAGGGTCCCCGTAGGTGAAGCAGAAATCCTTACCATAGCTGAATAAGGTGTGAAAACACCATGCAAACGGAACTCGGGTTAGAGGCTGTTTAAGGCAAAAAGAAGGGAAATTGAGGATGCCATTGCTTCAAGAGCAGATGAAGAGCAATGCTTACTTCCCTAATGGATATTTGTAAGTAAATTCAGATGTGCCAGTGCTAGTCCATCTTTCTGAAATATTTTAGTCTCTAGCTTTCAGATGGAAATACACCATATTAACTAATACCTAATTTTACCTTATGTTATTTAGGGTTTCCAAAGAAAATATATTCCATTTGTATTCAGTAGAAGCAAACCCATGTTCTGCTGCTATTAGCTGAGTTTTAACTGAATCTGAAGCTCAGCTTTCACTTCACAAAACCGGCTTTAGATGTACTAGAGCATCAATCCATATAGTAGTACTTATGAGGAATAAATTGATTTTCTCTTTGCTCTATGTTGGCTAAAAATTATTTGATTATGTATTTAGCTACTAATGGAAACTCATTAGTAGATTTTCATTTCATGCTTGTTTGCACCTGCAATCCATTTCTTTTTGTCTAAAGGACTGTTTCATTTAGGTTGCATGCCATAAATTTTCTTCCATATAAACTGATAAGCATCAGCCAAAATTCAGTATATGGGGTCTGAAATAGCTCAGGGCCATCATTTTAACAACAGCATCATTAAAGCAACACATCTCTGGTGATTCATTGTCACCGATTGCTGTGCATATTGATGTTATAACTTGCCTCTTCGTTTACTCATTAATTTTGTTATCTTTGCTAGTGACAGTCCCTTGACATCTTCCTGTTTGCTTGTCCCTTGTGTTCTCCCGGAGCTCTGCAAGGCTTCTGTCCATCTTTTTTTAACCCAAAGATGGGACATACCTAACTTTGGGCACCGAGTCTGGACGGCAGACTGTGGAGGGCAGGAGCGAGGGAGCCATCCCTCTGCGGTGGGCCAGGGGTCCAGGCAGGTCACCCCACCATCTCACCCCCGAGAACCCATCACGGGTTCAAGCGACTTAATTTTATGTGGGATGTAAATTCTCCCGCAGGGCCTGACCTGGCACCTCGCAGGGGCAAACCCTCCAGCTCTGCTTGGCGACTCCATCACTTAAATCCCAGTAATATTTTCAAACTATGGAATGTCTGTGAGGATTAAGCACTGCACGTACACCCAATTATTTGAATGTACGACTTTGATTTTGGCCACGATTAAACCAGAATGCTAAGCTCAGATAGCATCTTTTCAAAAAAGAGTAGGCTGCATTCAAGGGTTGAGACAGACACTGGTTGGAGACTGACGTGCAAAGATCTGTCCCTTTATCAGGCTAACACAGCATTAACATGAGTGTGGTCATATTTTTAGCTGTTCCTGATTTTCAAACCATCATCTACACCACTATTAACTTAGTTTAGCTGCACTTAACTTGCTCTGATTCATGCTGCCTATCTTGTGGCTCTTGTTCTGTACCCAGAGTTTGAAAAACTAGTGGAAGTAACTCTTGCGAAAGCATGAGTTTATTTTGATTTTGTTTACCCCCATTACAACTTCAGTCATCCTGAGTTTAGCGGAACTTTGGCGGAGCAGCAGGGCTGGGCCGGAGGTTTGAGCCTCAGCCACATTTTCCTGCGAGTCCGTGGGCCTGCAATGGACAAGAAAGCGTCACCAGTCCCACCGGAGCTCAGGCTCACTGAAGCTTTCTGTGGATACAGGACTCCAGCATTATATCATTGCAATGTCATCATAATTATCACAGTAAAAATCTCTGATGTTCAATAAAACTGCAATAAAACATATGCTCAGCGGTCACTTGTTTTATTTGGAGGGATACGTTGTTATCTGTGTTGGAGTAATACCCTGTTCTAACCCAGCCAAATCCAGCTACTGTGCCATCTGGTCATTTTTTAGAATTTTTTTTTTAACAAAATAGCTCAACTATACTTTTATCTGCATAGATCAAAGGAGTGCATTTTTGCCCTTAAAGCATTAGGTAAGAAAACAAGCCTAACAAGCCCAAGTCAACAGAACTGTCGCTGCAGCCCTGGCATTTAGAGGAGGACCAGAGGAAACCCTCCGTGCTGACCGGCAACACAGGCTCCCGCTGGAGGGACAATCATGGAGCCCAGCCAGCTCTGCCCCACAGTGGCACCTTACCTCTTGTCCCTAAGATCTTCTTGGTCCACAGCAGCACAGGATGGGCGACACGGCCTCATGGATTCGGTGCAGGTCCCCACCTCCCAGTTTCTCATGCGGGCAATGTTCTGAGACAGATGCAAAAGACTTTTCAGTGGGTATGAATGGGATGAGATGCTTTTTTAGAAGATGTCTTCAAAGCAACTTCAACTAGTGACCACTGTCCTCCTTTTTGCTCTTGCTCATGGGAGACGGAAAACACAGCTAAATCTCAGCTAGACCCCACACAAGTACAAAAGCAGAGCAGCCATCTCTACTTACCCATCCAATATTCCTTCAAGCATTTCCAGCTTAGTCACAGACCACCCTGAGCCGCACCACTGAATATCGTTGGAAAGTCTCCTGCTGGTAGAAACTAGAAGAAATCCAGAGATTAGAGGTGTAGGTGAAGGTGTAGCAGTTGACCGTAACCTTCACAATGGAAGTTGCTGGGCATTTGATTTTGAAGTTTTGAATTAAAAAAACCCCATGCCCTGGTTAGTGAAGCGGAATCTGATCACAATAATTACGTCACATTTTTGTTTTCATACAAAAAATGAAAAACTTGTTCAACTTCAGCAGAATTACTCTGAATTGATCCAAATATGAGAACTGAATCTACTAGTGCTGCGTACTAACACAGCCCCCGCACAGAAAAAATACATTTGCTGTGAAAATATCCATTTTATCAACCAGCTTAACCCGCTGAGAGTCTGCCTGCATTCCCCGCCAAAGTAACTGAGAACAGGCACAGGTTCTGAATGTACTTGTTAAGTGGTCATGATCAATACAAATCTATTTTTCAATTAAGTAGAAGATACTGGGTGGATGCGTACTGCCTACAGGCCAAAATAGTTTTGAGTAAAACTGGATTCCAGAATATAAAGTTGTGTTGGTTTTGCTCTGTCTTTTAAATGAGCTTTACCAGCATGCAACTCCAATCCTTGTGAACTCTGCAGATTAAATTTCCTTGCAGTAATGACCACTAGGAATTAGTGAAATGTTAATCTTCCCACCTGCTGTGTATGATTATACATGAGTCTAATCAACCTGATTACAAAAGAAAGCAATTTCTGCTTTTACAGAATTTTTTCTGTTGTTGTCTGCTTTAGTTCTTCTTGAGGAACTGTAAAATTCCTTACCCTGTATTTTTTCGCAAAAATAATAATTAAATTAAAATGTGTAAGGAGGAGCAATGGAGGCTGATAGTAATTGCTTTACAACAGATACAGTAATTGATGCTCTGAGGATTTATTTCAAAGCATAGAAGTCGAATTAGAAACCTAGATTTATCTGGATTTGCGTTGCTTTGATGAAGTCACTGCGTCTTTGTGTCTTGATTTTTAGCTAAACTGTTCTTAATGAGAATGCTAATAATTACAGTAGGATTAAATTGTTTTAGGGACACAAGAGGATAAAAGACAAATTTTTATTTCATTTAAAGCTACAGCCACAAACGTGACACCTCTCTGCTGTCAACCCTGAGACACGCGGGATGGGAAATGAAGGAAATGCACCAGCTGAATTCATCGAAGACAGCTACTTAATGCATTGAAGGCAGATCATAAAGGCAATCTAAAAAGCTAAGTCCAATTGCACTTCTTCTGTACAAAAATTGTTTGAGCCCACATGTATTGACCTACCAAAAAAAAAAA
>VZTL01095794.1:0-22619 GCA_013400535.1 Scopus umbretta | reverse complement strand
GCTGGGGTTAAACCACGACAAAGATGCAGGCTGCAGCTATCTGAATTGGGCAGATGCTCGTCACAGTAAGTTATAACCAGATTCAAAACTACATCGTCCAAAATACAGTGTTCCTAAGGAATTTTTACAGACCAGATATGCTGATTTTGTAACATTTTAGGGAATGCATATTGCAGTTTGGGATTTACTTAGTCTACTAGCAGTGGAGGAAGTAGTCATTCCAGTCCGTATTTTAAGCAGGTGTTTGCATAAAGAACAGCTGTCCCCCTCACAGGACATCTTGGCTCTGCTGACTGCTTTATCTGAGGACTCTTTATGAAGTCAACCCACACATGAAATCTAAACTCCTAAAAGGATCTTTTCACTTCTCTTGGCTGTCCCCTATCCTGATTTCCCTAAAGTTTTTCACAAATTTTAGGGAGGTTTGTTGAGCGTAACCTAAACACTTTTAACATTCTTGAAGTGTTTTCTCTCCTGGCTACTGGTTTCTCCCCTACTGCAGGGCACCATTAGAAGAAGCTGGTGGATAATGCCCACACTGGATGAGTTTAGCATTTCATATGTAGCAAGTGTCTTCTCTCCACCATTCTTTTCTTTTCCAACAGATTTTAAGAGAGATCTTTACTATGCAGTTATAAGAAAATTATCTCTAGGGGTACAAAGAAAAAAATTCTACCATTGTGTCAGTGTATTCCACTGAATGATACAATTGAATGCAGTGTACAAAATGCCTACATTTTGAAGCCAGCTGATTCTGTTTATAGGTTCCTACATGAGTAATGATAAAGGATACGAAGAGATTGAAATGCTACTTCATTTTCCTCTGTTTCATCTCTTCCTGTTTTCTGAAGGTTGTTACTGTGACACCAAAGTAAAAAAAAAAGAAAAAAACAACTTCCTACTTCTAATCTGTTTCAAGTCTTTGTCCTCGTTTCTTTCTGCTTGCATCAAGTATTGACAGAAATGAGACTTCTTTTGCTGAAATGCCTGGCTCAAGAAAAGGTACGTAAGCTAAAATTATTTACAGACTAACGAGGATTCCACTTCTGTATGCTCTCTGGTATTCTATTTAAGGTAGGGATCACCAAAAGCTTTTAAAAAAGGCAAAGACTTCTAGTATAATATAGTATATTACGTATGTTCAGAATGTTGAAAAGCTGCTTCTGTGTGGTTGCAAAAATAAACTAACTACAGATTATATCTGTAGATCAAGACAGGGGATTGAGCACTGCATCTGCTTAAAGACTATGATGCTCCTCTCAATAGTGTGTAAAAAAATTATATGTAAGTGTGGGAAATAAGTAGTTACATGTATATTGAATGATTTTATTAATAATGATGGGCAGTTGACAGTGCATTTACATGTGCCATGCAGAAGACAAACATCTTTTGGTTGTGTAATCCACACAACCAAGTGTAATCCAAGTGCTAATAAACTGAAGCAAATTTGGTAAAATATATTTGAAATTAAGGAAAAAATTATATAGGCAAGAGGAACACATTGGATTTAAAAGGAGTTTTTTATACCACCCCTCCTTATTAAAATACTTTATACTTATATACAGAATAAGACTACTACTACTACTACTCCACTTTTTGATTTTTTCGGTGTTTCACAGACCTACCTATGGTGTATACCTGAATGTATAATTCAAACTAGGAACAAAATAATTCAATTTAAATGGATTTTTTTTGACCAGTTTTGATAGCTTAAGAAACAAATTTATAAAGTTTTGGACAGGCCAAATCCTGCTTTTAGTTTTGTTTATTGAATATTTTCCTTATCTAATTAGACTTTATACTATTAGTTTAACGCTACACGTTACAAACTGAGCTCAGAACATCAGGTAGACGCTCAGTAACAGAGCCTGGAGGATAATCAACAAAGGAAGTTTTTCTACTTTAGGCAAGGACTACCCAGAATTAGCCTTGGGGTAGAATTAGTTTTTGTCAATGTACAAAGGAATATAGTGGCTTTTTTTGTATATAAAATACAGATGTGAAAGGTATGATCATATTTGCCACAGTAGAATATTAGCCACAGGAGTTTCACTTAGGAAGAAAGTGTCTTTTGTTTGCTGTGTAAAGCAGCAAACTACCACAGCTGGTAGAAATGTATTATTTTAAGAGTTTCTTAAAAGCAGTAAGATTGTGTATCACCATCTAGTTTAATTGTTTAGCATTAGTTAAAACTTTCCTTTAAATTTTCTGTAATCATTTAAGTACTTTCTTGGTAGAACATTACAGAGCACTGAAATGATTCTCAGAATTACACTGTATTTTGGGCCCCAGAAACTTAACAAAATAAGCAAAATCACACAGAGAATCTAGTACTTTGCAATTATGGGATTCATATTAAAAACATCTGTCCACTGCAAGTCCTACTAACTTACAGGCTGGCCTTGAAGGGCCCGTCAGTTATGCATGAGCATGAGGGTACTTAAAAGGAGAACATAGTTCGTCACACCGGAGCAGGCTTATCGGAGTGGAAATGCAAATTCCACATTTCCACACTTCTCTCCAGGGGAAGGTGGGGAGCATAGATACTATGACTTGTTTCATTTGACGTGGTACTTGTTAGATGTTCTAGCTACACAGTATTCAGCCTTTCCTTTTCTTCTTTGAGTCTTGTCTCTGCAGCATATTTTTCCCCCTCAACTTTTCTTTATTTTCACATCTTTGGGAAAAATACTGCATGCTTAGTTTCTGAGTACCACTGGCTCACGTCTTATCACTTTCTGCTGTTTTTATTGTATGCTGTGTTTAAATTGCTATGAATAAAGATGACTGTATAGCTTAAGAGCCATCTTAAATTGACTTGAAATGTCTGTAACCTCACTTTGTAAATTAGAGGAATCCACTTTTATCCCGTAGTGTTAACCACACTGCAGAAGATTGATAACCAAGAGGGTTGCTTTACCTTTCAGTTTCAATGGTGCATACATTTAATATGAAAACTACCTAAATTCCTAGTCTATTGTTAAGATGCTAATTGAATTTATTACAGAGCACATAACTCATTAACCTTAACATGTTCCATTTGATCATTGCTAGAATGTTATTTTCCCATTTTTTCATGTGACGTGAGACACTATCATCTTCAGTTGTGAAGGAACAGAATTTCTCTTGGATCTCCATCCAACTTTATATCAACTTACCAGATTTATTAACTGCTCTATTAGTAACTGAGGAATACTCAGAAACAATTACACTGAGTTTGCCATTTCTCCTTTACGTGAATTACTTGCAAAATTCTCAGTAACTACATGCAACAGAGATTTTGCTTTGAATAATGGTAACATAGTGTGTGCGTCACATGGAACCAGCTCAAATTTCAAACAACATTTCTGAGTAATGTTTTTTACTGATTACCTATTAAAATGATCCAAGGAAGGTATAGAAACACCACTACAGATTATGCAGTAAGGCAACAAATTACAGATTTCACATTCAGCCACTGATTATGTTATTTCAAATGGGGTTTTTATGACTGTTTGCACAAGAACAGCCTATTATTTGTAACAGCCAATGGATACAGAGCTGTGAGTATAGCTGAATAAGAAATTGAATAAACATTTACGTTTACAGATCACCTTACAGTTTTCACCCAAACTATAATTACAAGACGTTATGCTTCTATCAGTTCTTCCAAAAATAATTTTCAACTAGCTTATTGTGATAGTTTCTTGGTTTGTTTCTAAGAAAGAAAAAACACAAGACAAAATTTTGTTAAAATAAGAAGTAGTCTGGACCAGCACCAACCCTGAATATGTTTGGACAGATTTCATAAGAATAGGTTCACTTTTCTCAAAAACTGTGCCTAGAAAATGTTTTCATCTGGCATTGAAAGCATCTAAAAATAAGCAGTATACCATAATATTGCCTTTAATTAGACAAAATTAATTTGGGTTACGCAAAATACAGCTTTAATTTATCCCACTATTCTCCTGTGATACCATCTTTTCTACTTTGTACATATTTATGTAAATCTCACTTGTAAAACAGGACATCAGTTTCATTTTGTTCACATATTTTCATTTTGCATCACTTGTCGCCATGTGTTTAGCCTTAGTTCACTGTAATTGGGTAAATACAGGTAATAACACTGCCATGTTTAACGTCCTGTGTTTGGAAAAAGAGTTTTTATCCTCAGAGGTTTTCAAAACCAGACTGGGTAACACCCTGAGCAACCTCATCTGACCGCAGTGCTAACTCTGCTTTGAGCAGGTGTTTGGACTAGAGACCTCCTGAGATCCTGTCTAACCTTATTGTTCTGTGTTTCTATATCAACATTTATTAATGTAAATTCTTATATTAGAAACATGGTACAAATATGTAATGGGATTATGGTTCCAGAAAATTAAAATTGTATTATTTCTGGGGTGCTGAGAGGCTCCATTTGCAAATCTGATACTCAGAAACTTTGGGTACTTATTGTAGGTTTTAAGTGCAGTGTTCAATGTTCTTTACACTGTATCAAATTTTAATTCCTAGCTAAGAGATGAAAGATGAATGAATTGGAAAATGAAGTCATTATTGTCTGTATAATGCCTCTATATAAGATTTGTGATATTCTTAATTGCTAACTTTCCCAGTCCAGCAGTTGAAAGTGTTTGTTTTATTTTGCCATCTGAAGATTCCTACTTGTTTTGTTCCCCCTCCCTTACAGATACATGAGCATATGGCAGATAACCTTTGAAATGGAGGCCCAGAAGCAGCCTGGTTTTACAGCTGCACTGGCAGATCGACCAATTCCAACCTCTTTGCTTCAGTCTGCACAGGGTTCTTCAGATCTCGGTGTGATTCCTCAACAGGAGCAAGCGCTGTCTCAACCTGTGTATCTAAAAGCCCTTACCATACCACTGTATCAGCCTGTCCAGGCAGGATGCTTTCAGCCAAACAGCCAGTTAGTGACTGGCAGGACCTGTGTAAATCTAGACAGCGGTAACATACCTGTGATCCTGAATCCACTTGTTCCTTCAGAAGGCACAGATCAGCCTCAGTCAGTTTTTCAGAAACAACTTGGACAAACTCTAACATTGAACATAGTGAGCACTTTACCAGTTTTATCATCACCACATTCTTGTGTAAATGCATCTATTGGAAGCCCAGGAAAATCAAAAAAAGCTGGGAAATATATCTGCAAACACTGTGGACGAGATTGTTTGAAGCCAAGTGTCCTTGAGAAACATATTCGCTCTCACACAGGAGAGAGGCCCTTTCCATGCACCACTTGTGGTATTGCATTTAAAACTCAAAGCAATTTGTATAAACACAGAAGAACTCAAACACATGTCAACAATGCCAGGCTGCCCTCAGACTCTGACAACAGTGGCATGTTGGAGCAAAATAAGAAAGCAGCAGAGAGCATCACGTCACATCAAGGCAGCAAACTACTTAGTAGCACCTGTGAAGACAAGGGGATACAGGTGAAACAAATGAGTTCAGAGACCAGTGCTGTAACAGACACTAAGAAACTTCTCCCTGACCTTCCACTGCCGGCAACAAGCAATTCATCGTTTGCTTCAGAAAATCAAGAAACAACGAATCAGTCTTTTAGTTCAAAGGCTAATCAGGGGGTTCCTGAAAGAGAACCTCAAAGTTTATCATCTCCAGGAGCTTTGCCAAATGGGCAGTGCCAGAGAAAGAAGACAGAGGAGCAAAGAACTCCAAGTGCCAACAAGCATATTCAGCTGCAAAGGCAGCAAGCAACCTCTTCAGAAAAACAGTGGGATTACAAGCCATTTGACTGCAAGCTGAAGAAGTGTGAGAGCACTGACTCAGGGTATCTGTCACGCTCTGATAGTACAGAACAACAGATGGCATCATCCAGCCCGTTGCATAGTCTCTGTGCACACAGCACAGAACTGGAAAATGAAACTGCCTTCAGCAGTTTAAGGTGTACCTCCGGAAGCAGTGCAAAGCTAGATGCAGCCGAGAAAGCTACAGCCTTGATGCTAGAGAAAAAGAGGCTGGAAGAACACATTTCAAAACTTATTTCTCATAACAAAAGTGTGGTGGATGATACCCAGTTAGACAACGTGAGGCCCAGAAAAACCGTCCTTTCTAAACAGGGAAGCATCGATCTGCCAATGCCTTACACATACAAAGACTCTTTCCATTTCGACATCAGAACTTGTGATGTAAATAGGAAAAAGAATCTCTCCCTTTGTTCAGCAAAATCTACCTTTGCACCCCTAGAAAAATGCAAGCCAATGTTTTTTCATTCTGTCCCCACCCAGTTCTCCACAACGATCGATACTGTGCCTGTTACCCGAAGCAACTCTTTGCCCTTTGTGGAGGGCACAAGAATGGTACATGACAAAGCAGGTTGCTCAAAACCACCTTCTCTTACTAAGCAGTCTGTAAATACAGGCACCGCTGGTTTGCTGCCTAGCAACAATCTTGCTGCAAATTCGGTGGATTTTCCTAATAGCCATCCCCGAGCTCTAGTTAGACAAACAGCAGTGGATGATTTGCCACTAAGTAATGTGGTTGATCATCCTCCTCCGTCAGAGTTGCAAGGGAGTAAAAAGCTTGGGGCTGGAGAAGCAATCAGTGCTAAAAATAAGAAACACAATCAAAGGAAGTTAAAGATGTTCTCTCAAGAAAAATGGCAAATGTATGGAGATGAAACATTTAAGAAAATCTACCAAAAATTGAAAAGCAGTCAAAATGCCAAGAAAACTAAAAAGGGGAATAAGATTACAGATATTACAAGCTTCACTTCGGATTCAAAGGAATCAGTCAGCAGTACTGAAATTACTGAGGAAAGAGATGACAGCAGCTCTGTCAGTGACAGTCTTTCCTCCCTTGTGACAACAGGTTTACCCACTGGTAAATCAAAAACCTGTTCTAATGGTAATCATATTCTACAGAACGTGTCCTCTGAGGAAGCTGCAGACAGTGCAACCTATGTAATGGAGACATCACATTCAGTAAACGCTAGTGCACCTCCTGCAATGAGCAAAACTTCCCAAGACCTCAGTGGCAGTGACACAGATAAATACACAGGTGGCAACGGCACAGTACTAGCTCCAAGGAGTTGTGAGCTCAGGCTTCAAAATACTCAGTGTCAGCTGAACGCTAACGGAAGGAGTGATGACTGCTTGCCAGTGCAGGGCAGCAAATGGGAAAAACCAAGCCCTGGGAAAGAATCCAGTACATTTAAATCAGACTGTAAAAGCACTTCAAACAATTATAGAAGCCATAGCAGGAATAAGGAAACTGGCCAGCATGTCCCGACGCCCCTGTGGATCCATTGCAACAACAACAGAGAAGCTGCAGGGAAATCCCAAAATTTACCATCAGAAAGAAAAAAGCTGAAATTTGAAGTGGAGAAGACACAAAACGTTCTTTCAAAGTCCTGCCCTAGTCCCAGTAGCGAAAATAATGCAGTAAATGAAGCAGAGAGAGTCTCTTGCCCTAGCACTCAGTGCACTAGCACTCAGTGTCTTTCCACAGCACCACTGAAATTCTCCAGTAAAGCAGAGGAGCAAAAACAAAGCACAGGAATTAATGAATCCACTGGAGGTATTGAGAATGTGAAGTATATGAAAACATTCAAACTTCCCACAAAAGCTCTTAATCATAGTGATGTTAACCTTCTTTCACATTCAGCAGGTATCTCAAAAGCCTCATTTGTGGGGATTTTAGGGCCTGAATTAAGGGGAAGCGATTGCAATTCTTTTGCCTTGCATAATGCAACAGATAAGGATGTCAAAACATGTCTTGTGAAAACAGGAGTGAAAGTATCACTTTTCAATGGCAATGCTGGTGACATGTCTTCTAAAATTCGTCATCTGCAATCCAGTCATTTAACTCCAGTCCCACAAGAAAATGCCTTTTCTCCAAAATATATCCTTAAATTGCCGCAAGACAAGAGAGCCTCGGATTTGTCGCTTTTGCTTAGATCAGAACAGAAGAATACACCTTGCACATCTGTGACAGACACCTTAACCAACCCCCCCTGCTCTTCCAACAGCGGATCACTCAGTTTTCATTCTAATGATCTGTTTTGGTCCCCTGTAAAATTTGAAGTGAGACAAAAGGCCAGCAAAGGAGAACTACGATGGAACGTACATGCAAACTGGAAAACGCCGGTACTTCGTTCACCAGTCCATTCAGAAACGACAAATGTCTTAACCACAGCAGATAACACCTTTTACAACCCAAACTTCAGACAGCAGGATATTATAAGAGATGCTTGGAAAAACAAACAGAATAAAAATAAATTGAATTATCAAAGGCAAACGGAAGAGAAGTGGATGAGCATAACTACTTCCTCTACACAGACCCCAAAGAAGAAAATATGCTTTACTTCTCTGTATACGAGTGGTTTCTTCATATCAGCTGACATCAAAGAAGAGAGGAAGGTTTTACATCATCTTTGCTCAGGAAGTGACTCCCTGATAATGACATCAGCTTCTAGCAAGGCTGCAGAGCCAACAATCGCGGGGTGGGACAGAGGTGGAAGTCCATGCATCCTTAAGGACATTTCACCAACACTGCAGGATGTGCAGCATTCTCAGAGCTCAACAGACAACCCCACTTCTTTTTGCCATTCTTTTGGCACTTTTTATTGCCACACTCTCACCACTCACTGTAAAGGATTCCCAGTGCTACCCCACAATAATCTGACTTGCTACTCTGGAAGTTTAAAAGTATCAAGCACAAAGAGCACCTTCCCGTCACTAAATGCTGAACCTCGATTAACCTGGTGTTGTTTAACAAGAAGCCTTCCTCTGCCTGCTGAGCAGAAGGGCAACGCAGACTCCGCTTATTCCTCCATGCACGCCTGTGACAAGGAATCTAGCAATGAACAGACGCTGTCGAAATACGATATTTCTATTTTCAAGATGAAAAATGTTAGCAAGACTGTGGCATATGGCTTAACAAACAGGAGTTTAAAAACACTGGTTTCATCCTTTTCTAAAGGACCACAGATGCAGGAGGTAATATTAATAATCCTATTTCCTTTCTCAAGAAGGTGCAATTGCCTGACACCCCCATTCCCTTCCCCCCGATTAGAAAAATAAAAGAATTATCAAAAGTGTACTTATGGACATTTACAGGCATTTGTTGATACAGAACTTACAATTTAGGTTTTTATAAGATAAGTTACGTATTCATTTGATGCATGAAAAATACATACTTCTGTGTGAACACTTAAGTTCCTTTCACTCGGGAATTTGAGTAGGAATGCTGTCTAATGAGAAAAGTGTAGTTCTATTTCTTGATTTTTCCCCTTATGAGTATATTTTATATTCTTCTGTTAACAGCATATGTATTTCATATTTTCATTTTAAATGAATGTTTGAATTAGAGTAGGACTCAAGTAGACCATTAATGTCAAGACTGTATTATACTTGGAGATACTCGGAGTCAAAGACAGACTGTGTACTAGAACTCTCATCTTTTAGATACACTGGAATCTCAACAAAACCAAATTGCATTTATACCCGCTAAAGTGTTTAAGGCTTGAAAGCTCTTCTTTTTTAGGTAAGTGAAGATAGACTAGTCTATCTGTACATAGCCTAGAACAGCTCTGTAAGACTAAGTTTACTTTTTATATAGGAAGAAGAATATGAAAGAACACGCACATACACATATGAAAGAAGATCTGCAAAAGCAGTGAGTTTTAATTTTATTTATTATCAAAGTAGATGAACAAAGTAATTAGAAAAAAACCCCACACAAATTCTAGGAAAAATTCAGAGTTGTGCTATTTAACTACTATGCTATTCAGTGCTATTTAAAAAGAGCATAGATTTCCAATCTCTCAGTTAATGTAATTCACAATTTTCATGTACTTCATTTTTTTCCAATATTCCCAACAGTTAAGCTCAGCAGCTCCTGGTGGTGCTTTCAAAAATATTTCAGAGCAAAAGAAGAAAACAGTAGTTTGCAAAAAGGAAAAACTCTCAGCAAATAAACTCAAGAGGAGCCACAAACAGAAAAAGATTAAAGTCACCCCAAAATGGTAAGGAATACGGGTTTCAGCTTCCCTAGATACAGACATCATTTTGCTAAAATGGGCATAAAAAGTCCAGATAAAAAGACATCCCCAAAATTCAAACTTGTCAAAATCGGGGGAAAAATCTCTCAGAAAGAGCTATTCCTACATTGCAGCGGTTCCACAAAGGTAAACTATTAAAAAAAAAAAAAAAATCAGTATGTTGTTTATTATCAGGAACAGACTTTTCTAAGCAGAACTCATACCAAAGAAAGTTGATAACTGGTCAGTTGACTCTCACTATGTTTTAGAAATTATTCTTATCTGTTAAAATTGTCAGCATTTACCTTTGTTTGAAGGGAACTGAAATACTTCAGTTTTTAATCTTGTTACAGCTAAAAGCAGTGTGAGACCCTTTTGTCCTCAGAAGATCTATATCCTGAACTTGCATTCACAACAGAGTGCAAAAGAATAAATATCAAGTTCTAACACAAAGTAACAAAACCATCTGTAGTTTAAAGGATCATTCAGTTTAAATAAAAAGCAGGAGGAATTTGAGTACAAAACTACCAAAGGCACATTGTATCAATCAGCAGAGTATCTCAGCACAGTATTTAATGGGAGTTCATATCAGTGGAAGATTTATCCTCTTATCTTTCAAGAGTGTGGGGCAGCAGAATGCCTGATGAATTGCTTCAACAAGAAACACATACTGCGTGCATACATCCCTCTTATTTTATTTCATGACCAAAATCAGACAGAGTGACTCCCTTGTGGACAAATCAGTGTCAGTAACTAAATCACTGTGTCTAGTTTGGCAAACAGCACTGCAATTTTGAAGGATCATAAGAACAAAAATAGAAGACTCAGGTTTATGTTGTCCAGTCTAATGACATTCTTCTAGGGCTTTTTTCTGGTTTGTTTTTTGGGTGTTTGGTTTTTTTTTTGGTTTGGTTTGGGGTTTTTTGGGTTTTTTTTTTGTTTGTTTGGTTGTTTTTTTCCCCTGCTAGTTTCAGAATTTATTTATTTGGCCATATCAAATAAATACAGGGACTCAGTTAAGTACAGGGTCCTGAAAGCTCAGGTCATACATGTTAGTAGCTAACTGGCCAAACTATTGATCATTAAATGTAATATATTTTTCTAATAATAATAATAACACCTGAATAAGCTAAGCCTTTTAGATTTACTTATTACTCTATGTATAGTGACTGATTCTATCAATACAGGAGGGGGACCTTCCAATGTACTTTAGTCTCAATAATTAAGAGTTACAGAAAGATCTAGCTAGAGCAGAAAACAGAGTTGGATTATTCAGCATGAGTTTTCTAAATAACTTAAATACTTGCATTGTTCATTAGTGATGATGAATAGGTAGCATATAAGAAGTGAAATGAAAAGTAAAAAAG
Organism: Scopus umbretta; assembly: GCA_013400535.1. Classification (NCBI taxonomy): domain Eukaryota; kingdom Metazoa; phylum Chordata; class Aves; order Pelecaniformes; family Scopidae; genus Scopus; species Scopus umbretta. The sequence continues at coordinate 11,255 of VZTL01095794.1, read as the reverse complement.
CCAACACCTATGCAGTTTCAGGTGATTCCTGTGCGATTCAAGTCTTCATGAAGTCTGTTGTTTTAAAATTCCAAATATAGAAAAACGGATCTGTTATTCCTGAATTCTTTTCTCTTAGCAAACCAAGGATCTATTGAATCCTATTGAGGAAAAATTTAATAAAATAGTTGTGGGTCTCTTGCCTAAAATCCTGATTTTTTAATTTTAGCTGACATAAACGAACATCTCCTTCACAGTAGTAAACTGCTGTTAGACTTAAATGTACGTGATGATGTGGTATTATTCTACTCTGGCTGCGTTTAAATAGCACATATTTGTTTACCCTTTCAATGCCACTGGCAATGCAGGTACAGAGGGAGGCACGTACATGGATATGCTCAGTTGAACCGACTAAGCAAGCGGCCCTGTTTTCCAAATAGAACACTGGATGCTTTGAAGAACGGCTATTCGTCACAACCCTCTAAATTCAATAAGAAGTGCCATTCCCAATCGAAGGTACAAGGTAAGTATTCTGAATATGTTTTAATGTATTGAGTGTTTATTTTTAAAGAGAATGAACGTTAGCAGTATCTCTGATATGCACCTGTTCCACAAGGAACTGAAAAACCACTTTTGTCCTTCAGTATGTTCTGCAAGTAAAAATACAAACATCTCACACATTTTCAGAACTGAATGCTCAATGATTTTCATACACATAATTACATATGTGAATTTGACAATTAGGAGAGCATTTTAAAAAGAAATAGCTCAAAATAACCTTCCACTAGAAGCTGAAACAGTTTTAAGATGGATCGTTATCAGTTTCTGAAACAAGATCCTATGTTTGCAGTGTGAAATGAGTTTGGTGTGTTGACTTGTTTTCTGTGTTTTAGTGACACACAACCCCCCACACCCCCCATTTAATTAGCGATATTAGTGCAAAGGATGTTTACGCCACAGCCATCTTGGAAGCAGGGACAATGCCTTGTGTTAGTTCATAGCAGATATGAATAGCTACTACTTTGCAGGACAGTAATGGCCAATAAAAAAACATCAACAACAACAACAACAAAACCCAAAAAACCCAAACCAAACCAAACACATATACACTAAATAAGAAATTGTATCAGGCTTAGAATAAAAATTTACAGAAAATAGTAAAAACATAGAAGTTAGTTCAGTGATATGATGAGAAATTTAGCAAGTTCTAGCATGTGGAGGAATAAAAATCAAAGTAAAAGGTTCTTCAACCTCTTTTCAACAGAAAATGACCTACACCAGCAAAAAGACACATCTTGTTCCACCTCAGACAAGCCACTTTGCGGAAGGAAAAAAGAAGGAAAGAATAACTCAGGAATATTTTCCCATACTGAAAATCTAAACCATATTAAACAAAAAGACAAAATGGATAAAAAAGTAGGTATTGTACCTTAATTCATGTATTAGTTTTTATTAAAAGAAAATAAAAGACATTGGTAATTAAAACTTGAATTCTATTCAGCTGTTTCAAAGTTCAAGTTGAGACTAGTTTGTATCACAGTTGTCTAAAAATGTGGTAAAGGTATTTTTGGGGTTAAAATATAATGAAAACTTACTAATGTTAGAAATGGCTTTTTTAAAAGAACAATTAAACTTGCCTCAATTAAAAAAGATATTTCTCATGCTTGCTGTCAGAGGATCGATTAGCACTGATGTCGGAGGTGCCGGTAGATGTAGCGCAGAGCATCCTGAGACAGACACAGTAAGCCTGAGACTACAAAAGTGGGGAGGGTAGTAGCGGCCATATCGTGGCGGGGAGAACGTGTATTCGGCATCGCAGCTGAATTACTTCACCCCTTTGTGGAAGCTAGGGCTGCTGTGGTTTCAGCGCTGCCGAAAGCTGCACTGGCTAGGAGGGGCCTTTGACGCGTGTGCACGTGCTGCAAACAGCGCCGCAGCGTCAGCGCAGCTCCTGGGAGTATTCTGCGCTTAGCCTGATTCTTGCACTTTTCCCTAGACTTCTGCTGGCCACACGTGAAGGCAAAAGCTACTGAGCCAGACTGCTGTTATGTAGCAGGAGAACTGGTTCTTCATGTAGCATAAGCAGTATCAGATTTAGGAACCTAACCCTTAAAATGGTTTTTACTAAGTAATTTTATTTCCTACACATACCTCACCACCTCAGACATAGTCATATTTCTTACAGGCTCATCACAAACCTCTCCCCCTATGTTGCACAAACATCATTGCAACACGTACATTAAAATATCTTAATGAAAAGAACGTCATCCAAGACAGTACGTAAGAATGCAGCTTGAAACCGCTAACCCCTATAATCCATAAATTATTAGCATGATTGGTCACCTAACCAAGAAGAAAAGCACCTAAGGAAAAAACAGATCCTTTACTATACCTCCCACACACACTGGGAGGGGAAAAAAAAAGTTTTCTCATCAAAAGAGGGATGAGGAACTTGGTCTGCAGTACTGAAAATAAAAAAGAGTGCAAATATAATCACAGTTGTATAAATAAAGGTTGACATTATGCTTAATTACTTAGTTGATGTGAGTTACAGCAGAGGTAAATGTTTTCTACTGATATAGTCACCTTAGTTATCATTGCACTTTTCTAAAGGATGGGATTGCTCTGGATTGAAAATTTTAAATGTAAATTTCTTTTTCCCCCCTAATTTCTACAGGATATTTCTGGGCAAGTCAGGGAACACACAAGAACAAACTTCTCTTTCCAGAACAGTACAGCTCCTCTGGAAATATCTATGACAGATCATTCCTTTTCATCCACAGTTAACACAGCCATGCAGCAAGTCAGCAGCGATGTGGAAATCCGCTGTTCAGTGGCACAACCACTTGTGCTTCAGCGATCAGTCCCAGGGGAGTCACAGCCAAACGTTCAGAGTGACTCAATGGCATCTTCTTGCTGGTCTTGCCCTTCTGATTTTACAAATACAGGCACAGGTGACCAACTTGACAGCACAAACTCAGAGACTACTGGTCCTCTTTCCTTTCATCTAGAAGCAAGCCAGGAAAACATACTAAATGTAGAACCAGAGAGTCAAAGATTTGGTACATCAGACCCGGTGATCCAGGCCTCAGGAAGGGAGAAGCCTCCAACTGAAGAAAACACATATTCTTCTCCAGAAGAAAACTCAACTCCCGCTTCCCAGCCTGGATGTTCACATTTATTAGGATCAAAAGCAGAATCTCCTCCTGAGTCAGTCACAAGGGCTAAATTAGCCGGTATAGAATACACAGAGCGGGCAAACTTTTCTCGAAAACCCCTTGACTTTCACGGAAGTGCAGACAAGAATGGAACCCACCTGCAGTCAAATAGCTATGGAAGGGCACATGGAACAGCTACTACTACCTTTAAAAAGCCCCCAATTGCTCTCAGATCCCTTGAGTCCAAGACTTACTCTGCAAAACCTTCCAAGACATACAAAAAGAGAGGTTTAGAGATGATGAGGAAGCAAACCAGAGTTGAGTATGATGACACTAGCAGTGATGATGAAGATAGGCTTGTTATAGAAATATAGTAAATAGGCTGCAAGAAAGATGCTTGTATGAAGGCCCATTACAGAAGGAAATACTACACATTTGATCTGTATTTCTTCAGCACCTTAAAATCAGAAAAGCCATTCTCTGTGCAATAGGCAGCATTCTCTTCTGAGAAGTCTTTTCTTTCAAGGACTCAAACTTTTTTAAAAAAGCTTATTTGAAGCAAAGAGGGAGCTGTCTTCACACATTTACACGCAAGTGGTAAACCTGTCTTTATAAGGGGTTTCCAGCATTGTTAATATTCTTCCCAGTCCTCTATAATTCCCACAAGCGCTAGCTGCCAGTGGTTGTATTATTAAAAGGCTGCAGTGTATTTATTTACTACTAACAATACTATAGCAGCAGCTTCCTCAGTATATGAGCTAAGATTTCCCGGAAGAGTATGGATGTATTTTCTTCGATATACTCCTCTTGTCTTGTAGTCACTGCCATCCGTATTGGGAGTGATACACTGGCATTAAGGGGAAGATCTGTTCCCTAAGTATCCGTGATATTGGAAGAGTCTGGAAAAATGCTGATCTTTTTCCATGTTGCACAAATGTCGATGCTTCTTTGTGACAAATGACACAAGCATGCTTTGCTTTGTGTTTTGTGCCTTTTATTCCAAGATCTACTCAAATATTCTTGATTCCTAGTTGGAGAATATGAGTGTTAGCTCTTGATATTTCCTTGTGGTAAAATTTCTGACAAGGATTTTCTCATTATATTCATCATATTGTGCTCCAACCGATGTAATCTGGAGTGTTTCATTTTTATTGTAATCTTAAGTTTAACTGCAATGATGCGATTTTATTGAGAGTAGAAAAGTTATATGGCATAGTTTGTTTCTTTTTTTAACAAAAAGTTTTGTGCTACGAACCCTAAAATTTACTGGTTTCTATGTTAATAAACAATTAGCTATTTTAATTTGACCAAGTGTATTCACTTGCTTAATTAAACTGATAAACATTAAAAACATTCCGCTTCTACATTATAGTCAAACTCTATGCTTAAACTTCTACCGTTCTTATATTGTGAATCATACATAGGGTTTTATGGATTAACCTACATGGGCTATTTGGAATTGCTTTTACTTTAATCATGCACAGGTAAGCTTATATAGATCATACTCACAAATAAATCTGGTATACTACATGAGAAAAAGAAATGTCTCTGTGGAAAAAAGATGCCAAAACAGCTAACAGAGGTAATACAAGTGCTAAGCCCCATGCAATCCCTGTGTTTTCAGATGTCTTATCAACATGACAAGACTTGAGGTCATCCATACAGAGGTTCACCTTTAGCCTCAAATGATGTTCATAAAATTATTATTGGTACAGAAAACAAAAATAAGGATCAAAATATTACACCAATTCCTAATTCAAATGTGCAAAAAAAAAAAGTTAGGAAAAAAATCTACTCTTTCAGAATAGAAGATGAACCATGAAGGATATTTTTCCCTTTCTAAAAATGTTACAATAATACACCAATTACACCAATAATTGGTGTCAAACCTGCAAGGAAAAAAATCTAGGAATATTAGTTTGAGGAATGATGCATTTTTATTCTCCTGCTTTACTTCTCATTCACCAAGTGCTGGGGTTTTACAACAATAGCATTACTGCTAGTCTGTTGGATTGTCATCAGAATTTGCAGCTGACACACAGTGAACCGGTCTTTTCTTTTGCTACATGTTATGGTAGACTTCTGTAAACCTCGGTCTTATCTCCACATGCCACACAAGGAGAGGATAAGGTGAAGTAACAGCCTCCTGAACTTGGGAAGCTTGGTATTTAAAGCTCAGCAAGCACGGGCGTACAGTTGAAGAATGAATGGCATCAACAATGCTGGATTGGAAGGCACTGCAAATTGTGTTGACTGAGATACAGTACAGAAAACACCATTTTGTTTAGAATGATACAGCTGAAAAGAATGATATAGCTGTAGATTGTTTTTGTATTAGATTTTTCTCTTTATACTGTTAAATTATTTTATCTCAATAAAAATGAAACATGAAGATCTTAGTACATGCAGTAATATAGTTCAAGCATATTAACACTTAGTAATTTTTAGTAGCAATTACATTAAATTTCTTAGTCTACCTCAAACCTTAGCAGAAGAACTAACATGTTAGGAAACTTGAGTGAGATAATTAGCAAGAAAAATGTTGATAACATCACTAATATGACAAGTTTCACTAGGTTTGGTATTACAAGGAAAAGAAAGAGCAAAGAAAAAAATGTCTTGAAATCTTTCTGGCTCTGTTCAGTATTTGTGCTCCAAGACAAACTGGAGAGGTATTTGGGTGAATCCCAGGTGCAAAGAATTTAAATAGTGTGAACTCAAAGAAGTACCCTAATATAGCTCCAATGTGGGAGAAAAAGAGGAAAAGAGGGAAGAAGGAAGTGGAGGAGATGCCATCAATATTGCCACAATATTGAACTATGCAAAGTTTTGGAACTTTTTTCTGATGGAATCACTCAAAATTACAGCTGGATTCTGAATCCGTAGGAAAAGCAGGAGAATAAGAAACACAACGCTTACAGAGATACATAAGTCATAGCGTTCCCGGCAATACTGTTGGCCAAGCTTTATATTAAAGGCTATACAACTGCTGTCACACAGGCACTTGCATGAATACGTTCATTAGATAGTCATACTAACAAAAAAGCGTATGCCTGGTTTCAGCTGCTTTAGCTTCGGATCTTCTTCCATCTCCATTTTCAAACTCCATACATATCTTTGTTAACAGTAGTATGGATGACAAGGAAGTGGTTTCTTTTCAATTTTTAATCAGAATTTTAAATTCTGTGCCATTCCATCTAAAAAGTGACAAAGTAAAATTTCAAATGTTTCAAAGTTCTGCACAGTCTCTTAAAAATGTATAGTCTTTTGGAGCTAATGGAAAATTTTCATACCTTTTAAATCTATCTGATCCAGCTGTAAAGAAAAGCTTTGACAAGTGCCTTTAGAAAGCACAGTACAAGAAAGCCGTTGCATCAAACCACACCAGCAGCCTCCACAGCAGCTGCATTCACCTCTTGCTTGTGCAAGAGTTTTATTATTATAACTTATGGACATGCAATGAATATGCTATATAAAGTTTTTTGCTTAATGTTTGTGGCTAAATGATGTGTTTAAAAGTGGAATTTCTAGATCAGTAATTTAGAAATATTCTAATGACAGACTCAGAAGTGCTGGGCAAAGCAGCATTTATCCTGTGTATATTTCACAACATTAAATATAGAAATTTCTTTGTCACACTGCAGCTGTAGCTGGAAGAAAAATGGGACAACTTTAAGTTAGCTGAGAAAGTACATTTTAAACTATTTCCTGACAGAAGTAATCCCTGATATTTTAGCTCAGTATACAGTATAAAAATTTGACCTAACGTTACGGTTGAAAACCCCAAAAAATCATAGTTCTTTAAAAGCACCAATAGATCTATGGTGGCATTTTTAACAGTACCACTAAAGAAGGTAAGGACTCCAGCACAAATCTTTTTAGCCATAACAACCCTTGGAGGAGTAAGGTCTGAATCACATCCATCGATGTGTGAAGACTGTGAGAAATGTTCTTGGTTCAAGTTAGGGAACTCAGGGAGTTTGCATATCCCAATCCAACTGGCTATATGGCAAAGAGCGTATTTTGGCTTTCCAGAAGATGCTGTATTCACAGAAGAACATACAAGGCTATACAGGCAAATTATTCTCTGCCTTTTACACAGCAAAAGTGTCAGCCATGCAATGATGTATTTAATTAATTCGCAAGAAGCTGAACATTAAAGCCACATGAGGGCACCAGGCACAGAGAAAAATCTGCGTTTCTTTCTCCTTCGAAGTCAGCAGCAGTTCTGATGGATCATTGCTTTGCTATCTGCAAATTTGAAACTCCTTTGCACATGAATGCGTCTCATCAACTTTTTCCTCCTTCGATCAAAGGAAGCAAATTAATAAGGAATGCTGATCACTAATAAGATCTATATTCAACACCTACATATACTCAAATAGACTGTAAAGAAGAGGGTATTTCAGATTTTCCCTCTTTAGATATGAACAAAGTATTTCTTACTGTTTCAAACTTTATTTTAGGTCTTATTAATTACTGATACTTCACTGATCTGCCTGGCAAACCCCAACTCACACACAAGGGTGGATGAGGGGTACGAACCAACCAAAGCAAGCCCAGAGATCATGAACAAATATAAAGATGCGTCTTGCACACATTTATGAGAAAAGATAACAAGAGCTGGCTAGCTATCAGAAGAAAAAATTAATGGAATATGCGCCAAAAAGTTCAGTAGAAGAATGTGGGAAGACTATCACAGTCATCTGTCTTCCACATCCATTCTGGGAGGATATGAAATGATGGGCTTAATTTGCAGCAGATAAGCAAGACATTAAGAAAAGCTTCCTATTTAAGAGGCAACTGAGCATGTAACAAATAACCCAGGGAGATTATAGACGCTTCATCACTTAGGAACTTCAGTTAACAGTTAAGGCAAGTATTTCTTATTATAGGCATAGTATTATTTAGGGCTGGAACAGACTTTCTTTTCCGCGCTATTTTTTCTTCATAAATTCTTGTTTGTCAATGGCTTCCCCAAAACACAATGCCTAAAATATTTAGTACTTCTGTGACTGAATACGCACTACTGGTACACACAGAGAGTGGCACCTAAACACATTGCATTATTCATAATGTGTATCTGGTTTTATATGTTGCCTATGTTTTGTTTACACAACCAAATTTGTTCCCATTCATGAGTGTTTATATTATAATAATTTTCATGTAGTTAAGTAGCTTTGTTAAACCATTAATTTCACGTTAACAACTTGTGTGGAATTATGGCTAGCATTCCACAAAAGTCACATCGATGAAAAGATCAATATTTTTTTTTTAAGACTTTAAAATACTGTGAGATCTTAACAGCACATTTAAAGTGTCCTGATGGAACCAGATAAATGTCATGTAGAAGTATATAACTTAAAAGCTGTGTCTTTCAGGGAACTGTAATGTCACCACAGTTTGGTTATAAGCCATTCTTTTAAGTTTAAGCAGCACTTAAATATAAAAAAGTGGTTTTCTTTCTCACAGTCAATGTACCTATTGACTACCCATGACAACTGCCTAAATAAGTTCTGCATTTACTTAATGCTTGAGTTTAGAAGAATTACAAGAGCCAGTTAAACAAGGGATGGACTCACTTGAATATATTCGTGGGTGCTTTGCAAAGTAGTTAAAAAGGATTCTCGCACCATGGATGTATAGACTGTTTTGGCTTTAAAAAAAAGCAGTATATAGACCACTTCGGCTTATATAAGTCTCATTATCAGTCCTTAATGATTGTTAGGGTTTAAAAAACAAAACAATTTTTGATTCTAATGCAGTCAATTAATTAATCAAGAATTCATTTTTTTAAGCATCAGGAGTTTTGTGTATATGCATTTGTAGCATGTTTTTGTTTCACTAATTGACAAAACAAGCAATTCTAAGCACAACGCTGGATCTAATATTACTTAATGTACTTAATCCAGCCATGATTGGAAGTGTTTCAGAGTGAGATAGTTCAGATATATTTGACTCAGATTCTTTCTGAAGATTCTTATGCCATTAACCAAACAAGCAATTGGATGAAAGCCGTGGGAGCTGTGTTTCATAACCTACTGTGATCTTGTTTTCCAGATGTCTTTGAATGCTACTTAGGCTCAGTAGTACTGCTGATGAGGTCAATCATTCTAGACAAACGTAGACAGCTAAGCCTTTATGGAGTCAGGCTTCAATATTTCTTTCTGAATTACACTTAACCTCTGCAAAGCAAAGCCTCTTATACATTACAGAGGTATTCACTGGGCAAAATTAAGGTCACATGAACAGTCCTCCCCACTCTTTTTACACTAATAGAGCTATAGCCAGTGTTCGTATCTAAAAATCTTTCTATGATTTGTCATTCTTTATTATGCATATCATATTCAGATTTTTCTTGAAAACATCCTTCTTGTTTCATTGTACATTCCCAAATGAAACATTTTGTCTCAAATACACAGATGGGAGTATGACAGGGTCATTCAGATGAGCTGCCGTGTCCTCTCTCCTCTGCAACAAGAAACCATTACAGAAACTTCCCCCTCTCCATCAAAATGATTAATGCAAAAAGAAAAGAGCAAAATGTATTTCCGTAGCATGCTTTGGCAGCAACCTAAGTTAGCAACTAAAGAGGGGAAAGGGAGCCAGGGTTGTTCCTACCTATAATAGGAAACCACAGTCTGAGAGGAGGAATACTTCACTGGGAAGCTAAGCCAGGGCTATAATAGCTGTAATCTCAAAACTTGTATGTACAAATGCAATTATGAGATGGGCACAACTAGCAGTTTAGATAGCTATGTGCACATACATGTTTATGAGTGTTGGCTGGAAGGAGGAACAGGGAAAATTACACCTCTTAAAAAGTAATTTGACCATTAACTCTACAATGCCTCTTAATGTTCCCACTGCTTACAAAGAATAATTTGCCTTGAGCTCCTCAAATGGAAGACAATACAGGCATAAAACACACCATCATGGCCTCTGCAGCCCATGAGAGGTTTTTATTCCAACACATTCCTCTTATGAAGAAGTTTTGCATAACTTTGTTGATTCTAGTTATCAGTTATGCTAGCTCCAAATGGAGCAAATATTCAAAAGGGAAATGATACAAAGGTCTCAGACCTCAAATCACTAGTTGTCCAGAAGCAAGAAAGTAAATACAGCTAAGTAAAGCACAAAAAAGCTGCCTCATCCTGTGCAATATTATAAAGCTTAAGAGATTATATGAAAAGGATTTTTATATTGGTTTTAAAATAAGAACAAAAGTCAAATGGTCATTATTACATGTTTGATATGAAAAACACAAAAACTTTTCTTTATTTGTAACAGATGTGGATAGGCAGACGTGAAATGTTGGACAATAGTCAGAGAAGTGGAATTAGGGAAATATCCATAATTAATAACATGCTGCGGAAACATGTTCTGTGCTTCAAAAAGAATTCAGGTGCTATTAGAACTGGGAGATCCTCCTTACCCTGAAGATGTTGACAAATTTGAAGAAATTCCAAGCAGGGGAAAAAAAATGACTGGGGAAATAGATTACTTATGCAGAAAGATGAAAGGAGCCAATCTTCTGCTCTCAGTTACACCAATGTAGTCCAATTAAATTCAGTGATGATGTACCACTATAATCAGGAGAAAAACTCGACTGAAACATATGATATGAAGAATTTGCTTAGAAATGCTCAGAGGAAGAACTCCCTTCAGGAAGGAAAGGAATTGGTAAAATATTTTACGGAAACAATAGATCCTGTAACAAGATTGAAACTGAAAAGAAGGAAAATACAGCCAGAGGATGTGCCACTGCAGTTACATCTACTAAATACCTCCTCTGGGATATTTAACATGAAGCTAGAACACAACCACTCACTGTACAAAAATAATTATACACAAGAGGTCACCAGAGAATGTGATCATGCAGTTCTCTTAGATATCCCTGTCATTCATAGAATCAGACACAATGTCTACATTCATTGTTTCTATGCCTACAGCCATTATTTCTCTCTACCTTAATTCACATAGTAGTGACTAATGCATTATGAAAATTTATCCAAGCTGGATCAGTTACTGAAATGTAATTGCATTGCCTTTATGTGCTGTCTAACAGATGTTCCATTTTGTATTCATCAAGAACACACTGTGTAAGAAGGGCTCCTC
>VZTL01095766.1:0-20898 GCA_013400535.1 Scopus umbretta | reverse complement strand
ATTCTTTTTTTTTTTATTATTTTAAAGTTTAATATTCTTAAATATGATGAACACATAATTAACGATGACCTAAAATTAAACACATTAAGGTACAGTGGAGCTTTTGTAGCAGCCTTCTTCTATTGTAAGCATCTCTCCAATTCATTTTAGGTTGCCTCGTGGACTGTTGTACCTTTTGGTCAATGCTTATGGCCCTGTTAGGGTTAGCCATGGGATTAACGGTACTGCCTCCTGGCAAGCCTGCAAGCGGGTAAAGAAGTGCTGCACTTCTCTAGGACTAATGAATTTAAAACCATCTAGGTTAGGATTCATGCTCTATATTTCAGGGAGGCTTTTAAAGGTAAATTAAACTTGTCATGGAAGGCAGGACCACACCACCGCATATGTTAGGAGCTCTTACAACTCAAGAACATAGGGCTAAAGGTACAAATTGTATTAACGGGTGAGCTTCTAGCCTTTTTGGGGCTGAAAACTTTGGAAAACCAAAATGGCTGCTATGATTTTTGAACTCATTGCTAAATTGGAGAGGTCCATATATGAGCATTGCAAAATGCAATCAGTTGTGTAATATGGTATTGTTAGTCAGTATTCTGATTTTTCAAAATACTAAGATATAGCTAATTAACTAGCTGAAAGGTGCACGGCTGTTCTTGTCAATGAAGTCACCTGGTTTTGCACTCATGTAGGATTTTTGTGAGGTAAAACTGTTTAAAAATTCAGTCATTGCTGAATTAGTTTAATCATTAAGTTAAAAAAATCATATTAAAACAATTAAGTTGCTGCACAACTTTACATGTGGATAACCCAGACCTGAGGTGAATGCTGTTGAACTAATGGCATCAACGTCAGTGGACCTTACCAGGGCTAGCTCAATAGACTGAGCTGGAAAGGAATTGATGGATACTTCAGGTTTTTGCGACAGTACCAGGGGCTCAGAGGTAGAGTATGATTATGATACAAGTGTGGAAAATAATGTAGGACATCCTGGTTTACTGGATGAATGCTCCAGGAAGAGGGAAACATTCACAAGAAAGATTTAAAATGCTGTAGGTAAGTGTGCTTTTATTTAATTTACTTAATTTGCCCCTTCCTCATGCTGAAACAGTGTATTTTGAGGCTGATTACTTCAGTTTAGGGTTAAAATGGTAAGAAGTGGGGATCTTAACTTCTCAGTTCGTTCCTCTGGAGGAGTGGGTATTCTTCCTAGGTCTGGTCAGTTGCCCTTAAGAGGTAAAGGTAGCTGTTACTGCTCTCCCTGTGGGAATGAGGAGCCTTTTTCTTTGAGAAGCTCTGCTTGGTAATAGACAGGCAATAAATGTCAAATGTCCAGAGTAGGGAGAGAGGAGACAACAGAGGAGGTGTTAGGAGTCTTGCAGCAAATGCCCAGAGTTGTGTGTTGTGCCTGCAGTGATGCAAGGACTGGAGTGTGCTGTATCTCATGGGTGCTGTTTTCACAGTTGGAGCATGCTGAAGTTCAAGCAGGGTTGGCACAAACAAAGCAGTAGCAAAAGCGTCTGCCTTTAGGAGGAAATCCAGAATCTGCTTGGTTTCATTAGCTAAGAACATGCTCTGTATGACAGGGAACTTCAAGCGGCCAGCCCAGCTTGTCAGCTCCAGAAAAAATTGAGCGTATGTTCATGCTTTATTCCTTTTTGGTTAGTTGGCAGCTTGTAGCGGTGCTGCCAATGCTTCTGTTCTCCAGCTAAAGGCGGAGCTGGGGCTGGGGGAAGGGAGGGAATCCGTTCAAGCAAAGCAGGCAGCAGCATCTTGGAATCCAGACAAAGTACAGCAGCTGGGAGTGGCTGCAACATGTTTCCTGCGAGCTCCGAGCTGTGCGGTGCTGCATTTTACCTGGCTTTTTTCTTTTGCCTTTGTGACAGCTACCTTACAGACAGAGCACTAAACACCGGCACTTTGTCACCTAAAGGTGGCTTGGTGGCTGGGATATTCATGATAATGATAGAGGATTTTGAGTCAAATCTCTGGCTTGTGTGCAAAACTGGGATCTAAAATTTATGGTTACTACAGTAGATAGAAAGTGAGTTGTGGCAGTGGTAGAATCTTCCTGCTCAATTCTACAATGAGCAGCAGCCCTTCAATATTTTTAAACCGTTTGAATGTGAGTGCCATACGCACAAAGAAAATGTAAGTATGTATGTATTAGAGAGCCTTGTTATGCAGGGACCAGTGCTAGTTTTCCCTAAATTAGGCTAATAGTTACAGAGGCTTTTAGTAAAACTTATATTGGGGTAACTGGATTTTGCTACAACAGGAGATGCAGACTTGAGGATTTTAGTGGCTAGATGCAAATTCATGGTATGAAGCTTTCTTAATGAATTAATAAACACTGCAATGTCTGTTCTGTATAACACTGCAAGAGTTCACTTGAGTAAGTCTTACCACTTCTGATACTTACCTCACATCTTTTAATCCTTACTGTTTTTGACTCTTGTAAACCTTTGGATATTATCTGTCCACTCAGAAATTTGCCCTTTAACAGACGTTTAAAGCTTTTGAATCTTTTTTGCAAAGTATTGATTCTTAAAAATTTCAGGACAAAGAAAAGCTTTGTGTGTAACATAGATGGTGATTTTAAAGGATTTGATAAACCATGTCTAACAGTCTATCTTTGCTAGACTAGCCCTTGGAATGTACTGTCCATTCAGGCAAAGTCTTTGCTGGTGGGCAGGTATTTTGCTACCCATTGCTGTTGCTTGGTAGACTAGAATGTTTTGATACAATGCAAAAGTGGAAAAGTTTTTTTTTAAAGTTTTTTTTTTAAAAAAAAATCATCAGAATAGCAGCACAGGAAAAAACCCCACCAGAATAGTCATGCAGAATAGCAGTTAGTTGGCATAGAACTAGCACAGAACTGCATCTGACAGTCTCCACCTAACAAAAGTCCAGCTGCACAGAGATGCCTGCAGCTTTTTCCCTGATAAATGTCTGGGCTTGTTGTTGTATTCCCTTCTTTACAGCAGTGGTTCTAGCTCTGCTTCCATTGATACTCCTCACAGCTGGAGCTTGCTTTTGTTCTTTGACTCTGCTGCAAATACTCTGAGCTTCTGTGTACCTTACTCACTGGAGACTTGTCCTGCTGTGATCTAGTAATGGCTGGTAGGCAGACGTTGGCTCTTAGCCCTTCTTGAAATGAAGTTGGGTTTTTTGGTTTCTATTTCTGTTTTGTAATGTAAGGAATGTGCAAATACTTGAGGAAAACCAGCCAATTTCTATTTTTACCTGGGTCAGGCAAATACTGCCATTACTTGTTTGTATTCTTCCACACAACCTGTAACCTGTCTCTCTGATGTGAGAGAATATTAAGTAGGTTGAAAGTTGTGTTCTAGCAAAAGTGTCTCTAACATGAGGGGTTTATCTGCTTCCTTCTGGGTTTCAGGATAGTGTATTTCCCCCCTGTAAGTTTGTATCTTGAGCTAATGGTGTCTCACCCCAGGTGGTGACTAGCCCCTGTGTAGGCTTTCTCCAGGTGTGCAAGAGCCAGCAGCATCACAGTGGTAGAGATTGTTCTGAAGCACTGCGTTTTGTGGGGCCTCAGTACTGCAGCCTTCAGCAAAAAGAATGTTGATTCAGTATTTGAAAGGGAGTGTTTTACTCATCCTAATAAATACAATGCTTCTTACAAGCAGACTTTAGGAACTGGACGAGTAACCCTGGTGGGGAAACACTTGATGTTGTATTCTCTTCCCAAATCTGACAGCACTGAATCTTACTCTTGAACTTTTAATTATTCTGTTTCTTTATGGTGTTTTTGTACTGTGAACTTTGTATGAGCATTCAGTGAATTCTCTAATTAAATTAGATTGAAGGTCTGGAAGGAGGGAGTTCCAGTACCGCTACTGAGAGTCCATTACACTTCAGACGTGGAAGCTGCAGCAAAATGGCTAACCCCAGAACCTAAATTTACAACATGGGCTTTAGATTGTCTTATGACTTAAACAGAGGAAGGGGAGAGACACAGATGTTTTTTTTTCCCGTGGTTCTTACTAACTTTTTTAATATTAGCTTCAGTGTCAGAGAATGCAGAGCCTACACCTGAAGAACAAGACAAGTCGCTTGACAAACCAAAACAGAAAAAGAATCGTTGCTTCATGTGCAGGAAGAAGGTTGGACTTACTGGTAAGAAATTCTGATTTCACTTTTCTTAGAGAGACTGTTTAGGCTTTGGACCTTTGAAAGGTTCTTCTCTTAAGGGGAAAATGGGGCATGGTCATCTCAGTGTTGCTGATTTGAAATAAAACTTTGCCAAAGGTGCTTTCAGCTTGGCTCTTACTAGATTTAGTCACTCATGTATTTTGTTTTTCAGCTTCCTGTCTTTAACTGAAATGTATCATTCCAAATACTACTTGTTGGAAGTCTTAGCTGAGGACAGCTTTGCAGTAGTTCAGTAAAAGGGCCTAAGAAAACTTGAGTTCTGTGGGCTGAAGATTCATGAACAAAGAAAAAGAGCAGGAGGTCTCTAGGAATGTGTTTTGTGTTAGCCTATGTTGTGGTAGGAAGGAATGGTCGAAGTAAAATCTTACAATAATTGTTTAAAAATGTATTATTTGTGATTCTTATGCTTTCTGCAGCAGAGACTCTTTGGCTGGTTGACACTGGTGACTGAGATTTATTGCTAGTGAGTGAACACATTTAGGATTTAAAACAAACCAGTATAATTAAGAATGTTGAAATGTCTAAGCTAATATTTCTGTCCACAGGGTTTGAGTGTCGGTGTGGAAATGTTTACTGTGGTATGCACCGTTATTCAGATGTACACAGTTGCTCTTACAATTACAAAGCTGATGCTGCTGAGAAAATCAGAAAAGAGAATCCTGTAGTTGTTGGGGAAAAGATCCAGAAGATCTGAACTGCTGCTTCTGCTGGAATACAAAATCCTCTGACCATCTGCAGATTAAATTGACTTGAGCTTTTTTCCCTAGTCATCAGGAACGTAGAGCAGTGTATCTTGCCTAGACCTTTTAATCATGCATGTCATCAGATGAATAGAGTTTTTGTTTTTGTTTTTTGTTTTGAAAATGACTCTGAACATTTATTTTCATTGCAGTTTTCTGTGGCTGAAGACTTAAGTAAACTTTACAAGTATTATCCTTTAAGATCATTTTAATTTTAGTTGAGTGCAGAGGGCTTTTATAACAAACGTGGAGAAAATATTGGAGGGCTGTGCTTTTCCAGAATAAAACATGCATGCGTTAACTTTGCAGTTTATTTTCTTGTTGTATATAGCTTTTCTCTGCAGCACAATTTTCTTTTTTTGATAATGCCTTGTATGGCACTACTAGTTATCAGTAACTGAATGTATTTTAATCATTATGGCTGCTTCTGTTTTTTTTCCCATTAACGAGAGGTTATACATGTTCGCATATTAGCTTGTTTGCACCCTCTACCTATTTATGTATGAATCATTTGTAATGAGAGTGTGTGCTGAGATTGTCTGTGTGTTTTTTTTTTTTAAATTGGTTTTTGTTTTTGTGTGTGTGGGGGGAAGGCTGTATGCACTTCATTGACTGCAGGTTTCATTGGGATTACATCCAACAGTCTGTACACAAATATGAAGAATGATCTGAAGTATCTGTGCTGTATTTATGTTTATCCATGTCTTAACTTTGATTAAATAAAATTTAAAAAAATCGGAGCCCCTGTGGCTGTTACTGGCATCTGTAATTTGGATTTCTCTTGCTTTATTTTCATGTGGACCTTTCACTGGTGGTTCCTTTACTTAGTGTATTTATCTACAGAGACCGCCCATATCCCAATGCCACCTAACTCCTGTTTTTTTTTCTGGTTTGTGGTTGGGTTTTTTATAACCTTTTCACCTGTAACTATCAGGAAGACTATGATTTCCAGAAGCTTTCTACCTCATGTGTTCATATGTTCTGCTCGGGGGATTCTCTGTGCTTCCTGTGCAGTGTGTCACTCAGGTGCAGGAGTTGGGGTCACTTGTGACAATGGAAATCTGGGGGCAGACCTACAGGTAAAACATATGTGGCCAGTGACTAGGCTGTGGATCCACGTGTATGATTCTGGTTCTAGGAGATACAGCTGTGGAGTCTGTGATCCAATATCTGACAGACAGCGCTGCATAGACTTCCATGACATTAGGTTACTCCATTTCCTTACTTCTGAGGTTTGAAATACATAGGCTTCAGTGTTGAATACTGCCCCCACCACCCTCCATGTGCTCTTTAGCAGATCTACAGGTTTGTAAGTGATCCCCATTTGGGGGTAGGGGAAACTGGTCTTTAATTGTCTTGTGAGGGTGCTCAGTAACTTTCTTTCAATTAAGACTGCCTGTCTTGTCAGATCAGAGTCTGTGCCTCAACCATTCCACCACCCGGATCATCCATATTACTTAAAGGTTGAGTGGTTTATGTAGTACTATGGTAACTTCAGCCAGTGCTGCTTATCACCAAACTTAACATGCTAAAGTAGAACTAATTCCTCTCCAGATGGTACTGATCTGCAGTTGAAGTTTCACTTGGTGACTTGCTGCTGCTTTCAAGCATTTGTGAAATAAATGAAATTGCATGGCTTTATTTAAAACATTAAATTTTTAATCAAAGCTGGCTACATCCTTTAAAACTTTGAATGCTCTTTAAAAGCTATAGCTGGCAATTAGTAGATAAAGCACTACATTTAGCATATAAACACTAGGTAGCAGAAGGAGCTTTCTCTATTGGATAGCTATGGAAAGTAATCTGCAAGACCCAATAATAAATGAAGTATCCTGTGCTTGCAAAAATGGCTTAACCGCAATCTATGAAGCGCATGGCTTTTATAGTAAATGAGGGAATAAATAACTCTTTCTGGCAAGTTTCGGTAATGGTCTGCCTTTTTACGGGTCAAAGATCCTGTATTTCCTCAGAGCACTTGCTAAACTTCCTCTTACACAGCACAGAGCATGGAAGAGCAGCAGCATCTTCTTTCGTGGGTGTTCCCCCCATTTGCTTTCCTCTTTGCTGCTACTTCCCTATTGTCTAATCCTTCTTTTCTGTTTGACTCTCCCTCTTCCATATTTCTGGTCTCTCTCCTCCTTTTCTTAAAAGTGCCTTTTTCTCTCCCCTATATGCCCTCCCGTCCAGTCTGCCTTTCATCTGACAGCAATGCTTCTGGGCCATGCAGGGAGGAGATGCTGTAGACTTCACGATGTGGGGGAAAACCAATCCTGTTTGTATATTCTGGTACATGAGAGACTGAAAGAAGAAGAGGTACAAGAAAAGCAGCTGCCTCTGGAATTCACATACTGCCTTTATCACTGTTTGTTCAGTAGCAAGAACTCTTCTGGCCCTTGATTATGCAGTAGGAGACGTGGCTGCACCGTGAGGAAACCTGCCTTGCAATGCTGTGGCAGTACCAGCAGCGAGGCAGATCAGCATTGGGCAATTCTGCTTCCATGCCTGTTGTTCCCAAAGCAATCTAATAAATCTCCTTTGGCCTGGTTTGTGCATATTTCTCAAGAGTTAAGAATATTGGAAGAGCATATGGTCCTGATGTAAACTTGCATTAGAGTCGAAATCCACCTTTCCCTGATGCTGAAGAATTGCATGTTGTCTTTGTTGCATTCGCTCTGTGTTACCAAGGTGGTTGGTTTGCTTCTCAATCTGGTTAACTACTGAAGCTTTATATTTTGTATCATCAGCTTGAGATCAGCAGATGAACATTTTAATTAATACCAGCACATTTACAGCACTACATAGCACTTGACTAAATCTGTCTTTTCAAGATGGCACAATGCATATTTGAAACTTGCTTTCAAGATGTTTTTTGTTTTGGAAAAAGCAGGTTATATACCCGAGTCCTCTAACCTTGGCATGAAACCTCTTCACTGTGTTAAAAACACTTCTGATAAGGCACAACTCCATTCCACTGATTAAGTACAGGAATTTTACAAAAAAATTTACAGAAGTTTGTGCTAGGCATTGTATTACTTAAATAAGAACCCCTTTCAAACAGCACGATGTGAGCTTGCATCTCCGCTAGTGAAGAGCTGTCACAGATGGGCTGTCATCAGTGGTGGTGTGTCATCTTACGCTGAGTATCTGGCTCTACAGCTTGCTGCATTTCTTCTAATGAGTCTTCTCTGCCAAAAAAAAAATGTTGAGCAGGAAACCAGTTCTTTGGCTTGGCAGTCACAGGCACCTAACCATTTTTATCGGAAAGGGGTGGTCTTTGCTATCCAGTTTTAATTTCAAGGCTATTCACTCATTGGTTTCTACTTTTGCTGAATATGGGTGAATTTCCTCCTGCAGGTGGGAGAAAGCTGGGGCTGGGAGCAGAAAGACGAGCCTCCCTGCTCTTCATGGTTGGTTGCACATATATCTCTGTTTTTAAGCTGCTGAAACTATCTGGAGAAAATGGAAGGACTCAGTTAGGTGCAGAATTACAAAACAAAAAAGCACACAGTGCAGTATCAGGTGTGAGTTGTGTAACTTCCCGAGGGTTGCTGAGCTCCTGGTGGAAGAACTGCGCAGGGTGGGCCTCATCGTTTCACTGTTGCTTTGGCACGTAACAGACCTCCAGGAAGGTAAATGAGCGGAGTTACCTCTGGTCTTGCAGCTGTCTGCTCGGATCCCCCACCCGCAGCGATGTACCTGCTAGAAGAAGGTCTCCTAGCAGGTGGCCTTCGTTTCATGGGAGGATTTATCGAACAGGAAGAGCTTGTTTCTCCACCGGTCCCTACCTTGCCAGAACAGTTAACAGCTGCTGACTCATATAAACCTCTGGCACTGATTAACCACTGCCAGAGAGAGCAGGAAGAGGGGTGGGATGCAGACGGATCGGTGATTGGTTTGGGGCTGAGGGCAGAGGGTGGGATTTGGTACTTCTGTGCTTTGGGTTGCAACATCTGGAGAGGTTCTTTCTCCTAGGAAGCCGTGTAGCAGCCCGAGAGGTGGGGGCTCTCATCTGTGAGCAGGGACTGCTCAGTGTTCATCATGTCTTTCATCCAGGTAGACAAGGACTCAGATTTTCCTCTCCAAAATCTCCCCTATGGGGTTTTCTCCACTAAGGCGGAGGTGAGTAACAGCATGCTTTGTCCTTGGGGTGTTGTAATTGTTCTGAGGCTATGAATAGGAGCAGAAATTCCTGGCAACCTGAGATAAAGGAAAACTTCCTAGCCTGAGACACTTGCATGGGCTTCCTGACTTGACAGCAAAACTGTAGCTGCTGCATTGCCTTTTTTCTTAATGTGGTTATTTTGATGACAGCATCTTCAAAATTGCACAAAAGAAATGAAAAGTGTTAATACTTATGAGAAGTACATGCGGTAGGCTTGTGTATTTTTGACTTTTTGTGAAATCATTAAATCTGCATTTGATCCTTTCATTCTTTCAAGTAGAGGCATGGCACAGTTCACGCTGACTTTTTTTTTAACTCAATCCCTCATTTTCTTTGTGACTGAGTGTAATCACACTGTCACTGTTAAGAAGCCACATTAAATATTTCTTTCAATCTACTGTTAATTCTGTGGCAGCCAGTCACTCTTGCACAACATGAACTGACATAAGGGAAGCCTGAGTTGAAAACACTGTATTTGCAACCAAGTGTTGTCTTCTGGTCTGTTAAGGGCCTGCTCTTGGTGAGTTAGTTTGGTGGCTGCAAAAGTACTAAACCAGGGCACAAAATGTGTGTTTCATTTCTGTTTTTGCAGCTGACTCATGTTTTACTGGGCATACCTTTATGCAATGATGCATTAAATGTGTAAAAAAAGTGTGTTGCGTTTAAAGCTGTGCCCAAAGGCTACGGATTGAGCCAGCTTCGGGCCTTATATTTTATGATCACGTGAGACAACACAGTTCAACATTTCTTCCAAGGAGGTAGCTCCCAATTCCCTTTTTCATGAGAACTCAGCCCCGCTAGGCTGAACCTCACACCTCTGAGTATCTGACGGGATGGAGCCCCGGAGATGTGTCCTCCTGGAGAGAGGTACATGAGCCAAGAGCCACATCTTGGAAGGAAAAAGTGGAGGATTTGTTTTTCATTGCTCACGGAAACTTCATGATCATCTCCTGGTTTCTGCTGTCTTGGCTTATCCATACAGGTTTGAAAAAGAATTAAAACCCAAAGATTGTGTTTGCTGATGTGGTATTTTCCAAAGATAAAAATGACATGATTCGTTTAATCTCTTCCTGGATGCGTGTGTTGTTATCTAGCAAGTTGGATTATTTTTCTGCCTTCTCCAGTAACTGTTTTCTGAAGAAAACATCTTCACTCAAACACTATGAAAAGACAAGCAAAGACTTACGGAAATTATTTAGGAAAATAATGTTCTAAAAGTAGCCCAATGTTTTAATGATTTCAAGCTAAAGCAGTTGTCATTCCTGACTATCCCAGTTACAAATTAACCTGACATGACCTTTATTTTTTTCTGGAGGAATGTTTGCTGAATAAATACTTATTATCACATTTGGAATCTTGTTTAGAAATTAAAGGTTAAAAAATAGATTTAATAGCATGGATTTTCATAGATGATTATTCCCTTTTGGTAAGCTAGTTTTCATAACGACTGTAACTAGTTTGTCTTTATTTGCCTAGGGACACGAATAATTGAAATTTGTCTTTGAACGTTGCAGCATTCTTTTAACCCCCCATACAGCTGCGGCAGAGCTGCAGTGGGTTCGCCCGTGCTGCTCCCCCGCCGTCGCCGCCGGCTCCACACGCGCTTGGCGCCAGCCCTGCGAGAGCTGCGGTGGATGAACAGGGTCTTTGTGTCTTAGGTTGCATCTGTCCAGCGAGTGCAGCCACAATCCACTGTACGTGTGGGGAACTGTTCTTGAGGCGAGGATCTAGGCTAGGGTTTCCATGTGGGTCATGGGTTCCTGGCATGGCGCGAGGGTGGGTTGTGTAGGGCAGCCTCATTCGACGTGGTACAGACATAATGTGGCTGAGCAAGATGCGCTGCGTTCCCGGTATCGTCAGTGGAGTCCAGGGCACCCTTTGTCTTCTGGGGAGGAGCTGTGGTGCAGAAATGCCTATTTCTCTCTCCGGTTACATGGTTATAGGGATGAGAGCAATCCTGCCCGGAGCGTGTCTATGCTTCAGACTGCAGAAGGAGGAATAGCATTTTCCTGCTTCACAGTGTAATTCAGATGTATGGGCTTATTCTGCAATGCTTGTCATTGATGAGGGGTGGGCAAACACTTCTGGGGGAAAGAAATCAGGGAAAGAAACCTCTGCTTGTTTTCCTATCCTTCTGCCAAAAGATGGGGATGAGGAGAAGGCACTCTCCTACCCCTGAAGGTCTGCAGGGAGTCTGCAATGATGCTCTGCCTCTAGGTCTTAACGTTTTTCAGCAAGTCTCATCTAGCTTTTAATGGTCAGTTGCTGCGATATCAGACCCTCGTCCCTGATGGATTAAACTCTCTGTGGTCACTGTCTTCCCCCATGCCCTCTTTGGAGGATTTGTGAGTATAAGCATAAACTCTTCTTCTTTCCCCCCCCTCCTCTTGCTGCTTTGCAGCCTAGGCACAGGCTTGGGGTAGCGATTGGAGACCAGATTTTGGATCTCAGCGTCATTAAACATCTGTTCAATGGACCGGCTCTTGCCAAACATCAGCATGTCTTTGACCAGGTATTTATCAGAGTCTGTTGTTATAATTCCCATGCACATTTTAGAAATATTCCATAAGGGATTTTAGCAGCTTGTGGTGAGATAATGAACGTGAACTGCAAATGAGTCATCAGGCAGGCTCTACTTAGAGGAAAAACTCATCACACCTGTGATAGCAAGGAGAGCAGAGACATCAGGGGTCCAAACGACATTTTCCCTGAAAGTTTCATCAGACTTTGGCAATGCAGGAATCTGACACAAAGCCTAAACATTACTGCGATCTTGCTTTTGCCTTTGACACTTCATGGCAAGGAATCGGATGGGATTTTAATGACAGGGAAGGTTGTGTTAAGGGTATAAAGATAAATACAAATGACCTCTGGTTACAACTAGTTGAGGTACCAAAACTGCTAAGGTCTGAAGTAGTGTGTTAGGATGAGCATGATGCAAACATGCAGCAGGTCCTGCTTCAGAGGACTTGTGGTGGGAGGGCAGGCGTGCCTGCAGTCAAGAACAGGGAAGACGTGCAATCTGGGCAGCCGCTGCCGCGTAACCCCAGCCTGCAAGCGTTCAATCCCGGGACTGAAAGTTCAGGACATCTTCCATGCATGCGAAGGTTAAGCAAAACATGGCCTTTATCTGCCACCCCACCTCTCTGTGTCGCCTGTCAGCCTACCCTGAACGCCTTCATGGGGCTAGGCCGGGCGGCGTGGACGGAGGCGAGGGCTTTTCTCCAGAAGCTGCTGTCAGCCGGCGAGCCGACCCTGAGGGACAACGCGGAGCTGCGGAGAAGGTGAGGGAGTGGAGACTCACTGCGGGACACAGTGAGCTTTCAGCTGTGCCCTGTATCACCCGGATGACTCAGTGATCCAAGACACCAAAATCGAAGGTCTGATCATGGCCATCTGCCACCCACATGGGAATTAACTGGGGTTTGAGCATATTGAGAGCCTCCCTCTCTTAATTATGTCTTTGATTAATCCTTTAACTGCCCACAGAACCAGGGTGTCGCCCTCTGCCTGGGAACACCAGGCTCTGCCCTGGGGTGTGCCCAGACCTGCTGCCTCTCGGTGAGGGCTGAGCTGGGCTGCCCGGGCAGGCGTGGGGCCAGGCTGCCTCTCACCACATCCCCTCCACCACGGCCTTCGATGAAGGCTCGGCAGCAAGGGTTTCCACTCTACCTCTCCCACCTCCCCTAGCACTGCCCTGCCTGTTCTGCCTGGAGTGTCTTCTGGTGTGGGGAGACCCATCCAATTGCTCCTCAGAGACCACCTGGCTTCGCTAAAACCGAATCTGTTGTCGCAAATTGGCTTCAGATACGGGGCAGCGTGCTGGTGTAGGAGTTGGAGGGGAGGATGATGCTGTGCTCCATGCTGCGCTGATGGAAAATGTGTGTGTCCATTAATCACACGTCTCGTTTGTCTGGAGTGATGCTTTAAACGCTGCAAGCGCCTGCCCTGGCAGCAAGCAGGAGCCGTTCCTCCCTGTCTTGCCGGGGTGTTTTAGGCACACACGTGCAGCAGAGGGGTTGAACAGCTGCTTGACACAGGCACCTTCCCTGAGCAGGTCCAGCAGTTCAAATCGGGCACCCCGAGAGCCCCATCCTATAAAAACCATCCTTTCCACGCAGCAGAGGCAGCGGTGACCTGCTCAGCTGTGTTGCATGGCCATGGGGTGTTTCTCTGTGCCCCTTGGGAAACCAGCTGGCTCACCTCAAGCATGCCTCCCTTCCCGCTTGCACCCTGACGGGTGCTCATTTCGGTCATAACCGTCCCAGTAAAAGCACCTTGTGCAGTCGTCTTAGTTTTTCTGCAAGGTTTTTTTTTGCTGCCAGCCTTTGCAAAATAAATTAAAGAAGGAACTGGGAGAGAAAGTCAGGCTCTTACATGCTTATAAACCACTTATGGGTGAGAGCTGAAGTCATTGTTTTTCATTTTAGAGCGTTTGTACCTCAAGCTTCTGCAACGATGCACCTGCCAGCCCACATCGGTGAGTCTCCCGCAGTTGAGGGCTCCTCAGCGTGGTCCTGTGCTCCTGCCCAGAGATGCTACTTTATTTCCAGCTTGCTCAGACAGACAGACAGATCATAGCTGTGACAGGGAATGGGTTTTGTAGGAGCCAGAAGTAGATTATTGTACGTAATGAAAGGTAGGTGCTGTCTGTGGCACAAGAATAAAAGCCTGGGGAAGCTCAATAGCAGCCAGAAAATTCCTGGATGCTTTTTTCACATAATGAGGGTTGTCTGGTGCCATATAACTCTTGTCATCAGATTGGCATCACCAAAGGCCTTTGTGAACAGAGCCAGGGAAGAAACACTTGCCCAGTTTCCAACATTTTCCCCTTTTGCCATCAGAAAATAATTCAGATCTTCCAAAGTTTTGTGAGGCAGATACTCCGGCATAGCCTCATAAACAAGCATGAGTCTCCACTCCCAGACTCTGCATCCCAAATCTTACCTCCACTCCCATGAGGCCATGGACTGCTTTGGAATAAGTGTATCCATATAGATCTATAACCGTTTTCCTGTTTTTAACAGAAATTTATATTTGGACCCAAAACAACTTGATCAAAATCACTTGAGGGATGTGACCTCCACAGGAACAGGGATGTGAACTTGCCCGTTTCCTGGCCAAGTCCTGTTCCCACTGGGCTTTTGGATCCTGTGGGGTACAGCCCTGGTTTGGGACAAAGTCTAGCCTGGCCCAGAGGAACCATGACGAGTTTCCATAAATGCGATACCTTCCTGCAAAATAGTTTCAGGTTGAATATATCTTGTCAAAAAATTGCTGGTTCCTACCACTCGTGAGTGCTGTGAGTGAGAGCGCTGCCTGGGCAGTGACATTGGCTGTTATCACGCAGCTACAAGTTATTTAGGTTTACACTGCAGTTATGTTGTTCAGCTCTATCCTGTGCGTGCTTGTCCTGAGAGCAAGCACTGGCTCTATCCTCTGCTGGGGCTGCAACATAACTTACTGAGCTTGCAAAACAACTTAACATAATGTAAATGCCCCCTCCCAAGTTGAGTTTTTCCCCCCGAACCCTCTGATTTTCCATTAATCTGAAAGGTGGGGAGCTGTTTGCCAGGGATGGCAGCAGAGGGCAGCAGATGTCCTGAGTATGAGCCTATTCCCTCCACCTGGGTACCACCGGCAGGACAAAAAGAGCAGTAGGGCTTGGCTTGCCTCTGGAAAACTGGCTGCTGCTTTATGTTCTTGTGCTTTTTCCTCCTCTTCTTTACTGGGGGGTTGGGGGGGGCTCAAAAAAGGCCAGCTTTGTATGCATAATTTATGGGTGAACTTTTAATCACCACCTTTATGCTATTAATTACATCCCTGTGCTAGTAACGTTAAATGTTGCTACATGCCTCTGCTTAGCACTCTTGCTGTCTCCTTTTCTGCTCTTTTCATTGCCAGCAGCATATGATATGCTTTAGCCCCAGAGATGAGGGACTTTTCTATCATTGATCCCTATTTTATGGGTTTCTTTTCATGCAGGAGATTACACTGACTTCTATTCTTCACGCCAGCATGCCACAAACGTTGGGATCATGTTCAGGGGGAAGGAGAATGCTTTGATGCCTAACTGGTGGGTAGTTCAGGTTTTTCTCTGGTGCAGCATTATTTTGCATACTTATCTGTACATATATATAATTGTTTAGAGATCTGAGTAGTCTTTCAGGAAAGTACTGATTTCAGTTCATAGCCAATGAGAATCTGTACTGTCAAGGGTTTGATACCAGAACTGAAAACCACATTTCCTCAGCCTTAGCCAAGTCTGCCCTGCATTTCATTGCAGCAGCCACACCAACTACGATGCAGCCCGCTGGTTCAAAGACAGATTTACCTAAGAAATTGGTTTTTGCTGAGTGGCAGAAAGCAGGGTTCAAGCTCCAAGGAATTAAGTGGAGCAGTGGCACAGAAGTGCATTAAGACTGCTACATGGCTTTGGCTTATAGTTTGTTTATGTCTTTATATCAGAGCAAGTAAGGTGCAAATGTCCATGCCCATCTATGCAGAGCTCTTGTACCTCGCACCCCTGTGGTGCTTCCACCCCAGAAAGCTGCTCTGGATGGCGATGGTTACATAGCTAACCCGCGCTCTTTGATGCTCTTTCACAAGGCTGCACTTACCTGTCGGTTATCATGGCCGGGCATCGTCCATTGTGGTGTCTGGGACACCCATCCGGAGACCTGTGGGGCAAATGAGACCTGATAATGGTGAGTCCATGAGAGGCTTTTAATTTTGATTGGGTTTTTTAATTTTATTTTTTATTTTTCCTCCACATCATAGAGTAGTGAGAAGAAGAGTCTGGGATGCCTTGTCTAAAGTGCAGCCTAGGGTCAGGGCAAGAGAAAGCCCTGAGTTAAGTCCCTCTTGTGTTTGCAAGCCATGCAGCATCAGCTGCCCTTTTTCTTCTGGCTGTTACTTTTATTTCCCTACATGCCTCCTTGTTGTAAAATACTCTTTCTTCTACCCACAGATAAACCTCCAGTGTTTGGTGCTTGTAAGCGTCTGGATATCGAGTTAGAAATGGTAAGATGGGCTTTTTTCTCCTACCACTTGAAAAACATTAGAATAGAAACAAGGAAGAAAAGGTAGGTTTAGCTTCTTCTAAAACTAACGTCTCATAAGGTCCATTCCTGTGTTTCCCTCTGATCAGTCTGTGCAGCAGACAAGAAAGATTTCTGTGGAGGAAACCTTCCCTTCTGACAAGTCACAGGGTGCATTAGCTCATTGAGTGGTTTGCTAATACAGCTTTCAAGCTGGAAACAGCTCATCCGGCCAAATCTGAGCACTAGTGCAGCAGTCTGGAAGCAGATGGGCATAATTCTTATTATCAGACACCACAGCCTGTTATCTGGTTAGCACTTACCTCAGCCAGGATCTTTTAATGGACACTGGGGATCTTGGAAGTACAGGCTCTCTGCACCTTGAGCCTAGAGCAGAGGAAGCCATGAGTTGTTGGGAGTGCAATTCAAACTCCTCATCCTTCTGGCTGGAAAGATGAAAAGTGTGCTGTGGGTGTTGTAACAAAACATCCTTGGAAGGTCCATCTTCATGTGGCTTGGTGTGGTCCAGAAGTGAGAGTTTTATAGCCTTGTTCATTATGATTTCTTGATTTATATTGTTTTTATATGATTTATTCCCTATCTCTCCCCTTAAAAGAAAAAAAAGTGGAAGAAGTCTAATATTAAGGGAAATAGTACTAAAAATGAACTGAAAGCCTTTAATGCTCTATGCTTTGCAGGTCAATGCTATAAAACGGGAGGCAGTGCCGTAAAGTGGGGTACACGAAGTGCTGCCATACCTCTGCTTTGCAGCCTGAGTTTCACCGCTGGCTGCCGTGAGAGCGGATTTAGACTGATGAAGGCTTTGGAAGAAAAAACTTCCATATTGTTGGCAGAAAGAGACCACTGAGATTCCCTGTAGAATTCTCTGCCACGTGCTGATGCTGTACATGTTCTAAGGGATCAAGTGCAGGCACCCAGTTCATGACCTGTTTTACTTAGTGGGCAAGTTTCTCCACCTGCCTTCTCTTCCCCACTGTCATGACAGGCTCCAGCCACGTTCAGCATCCCCTTGGATGACTTTAAACTCTTTCCTGTTCACTGTCTGCAGCAAACAGAATCACGTCAGCGGGCAAACCTGTTCTGCATCCAGATTGTAATTAGGAGGGACCATTTTTGCTCCTGCATTTTGACAACGTCATGCCCTTGTTTAATGACTGTCTCTTAGCAACACAGTGCTCTTAAGTATTTCAAGTCTGCCAGCTTCATGGAGTGGAAGAAAGAGGGACTAGGCCATGGGTTTTGTGTAACTGTGTATGGGAAATGATGCAAAATCCCATTCTGTCAGGTCTGTGCTGCTTGTGCATGTAACCCTCTGTGCAGTAAAGATTTTTAGCTTCAAAAACTTAATCAACATTTTGCTTTTCAATTGCAGGCGTTCTTTGTGGGTCCTGGGAACAAGTATGGGGAGCCAATTCCTATCAGCAGAGCCCAGGAGCACATCTTTGGGATGGTCCTTATGAATGACTGGAGCGGTAATCGGTGCTGCGGGAGTCTGCCTGGAGAGGGGGTTACAGCGTCACAGGAAACCTTCGATAGGGATAAATTATATATTTGAATAGTAGAATGGTGATAATTGAAACCACTGGGTATGGTTGAAAGGGATGAAAATTAAATGCTGTCTGTATTTCTCAGGCTCTATCTCAATCCATCTTCGATCAATCAGTAGAACAAGAAATTGCTGCCTAATGAAGATTTATTTACTTATGAAAGAGCTAATATCAGTCTAGTTTCTTCTGGGCAGGGACAGAGCAGCCCTAAGGATGGTGATTCCAACAGAGGATTGATTTCAGTGTCAGGAGTAGGAAAAGGATTTGGCAATCACAAATCCCTCAGTCTCTGCATAGATTTAACTGGTTGGAATTGGTCCTACAACTGGCGTGGACCATTAGCTGGGTAAAAAAGCATTAACTATACTAGGGATAAAAATACTGGTTATAGGGGGATGTCCTGACTTTGCTTAATTATTACTGACTTTTATTCCTAATCTAGCTGGGCTAAGAAAATTGGTTTGAGGGTCTGAAAGGGATGGATTTAAATCAGGATTTGGGCACAATGGCTAGAAAAGGGCAGTGATAACATTTGCAAACTGTGTTACTCTTTCACAGGTGTGATGGCTGCACAACTCCTAGGATATGTGTAACAGCCTTGCTTTGAATTTTCTCTTCCTAGCCCGCGACATCCAGAAATGGGAATACGTTCCTCTGGGACCATTCCTGAGCAAGAGCTTTGGCACAACCATCTCTCCTTGGGTTGTTACCATGGAAGCTCTCATGCCATTTGTGTTGCCAAACCCTGTCCAGGTTAGCAAGAGAAAGGTTTGAAATAACCTAGTTATTTTCTAGCAGTGCTAGAAAAATCTCAGCAGAACTGGTAGATCCCATCAGTAGAAATCACCAAGCTGTATCAATGCCAGGCACTTTATTCATAGAGTTTACAAGTGTGATCCTGTTTCCAAGCATATGGAGGCATCCTGGGCCCTCTGAGTTCAAATGCTCATTGATGTCCCTGGTGCTGGCACACGGTGCCCTGAGCTGTCATTCTGCCTGCTTGAGCACGGCAGAAGAATCATCTCCTTTAAAACACCTGGAAAATAAACTGATTAGAGAGCTGCTTCTTAGCGTTTGGTAGCACTTAGCATCCAGCAAGCAGTGGAGAGAGAGTGGACTCAAGCCAAAACACTTTGTGCAAGCACTTCTGGTTGTCTGCATTATGTAGACTTTTGGTTAAAACTGAAAAAGATAATAAAGAGTCTTGCAGAGAACTCACCATCTTCTCTGTGCAGGCACAGAGCAAAGGTGTGCTAGCACTGTATTTATTTTGGATTAACATCCATGCCATAACAATGGAGAGAGCTTTTGGAGCCCATGTGCAGAAAAAGGAATCGGATTATATGGATATCACATCTGTTCAGAAAGATCTTTAAAAGTGTGTGCATTAGAGCAAGCAAAGCAATAATCTGAGCAGTAACAATGGTGAAGTAAATGGGCTGTGCAGCACATGCTGGTTAAACAGAAAGTCGCTGGGGTGGCTCCTGGAATTTTTCCTTTCTGTTTATTTAGACTGTGATGCCTTTTATATGTTTTTAGGATCCCAAGCCGCTGCCCTACCTTCAGGATAAAGAACCCTACACTTTCGACATCAAGCTCTTTGTTGCTATTAAAGGTATAGCAATGCTGAGTGGGTTATAAAGCTGAAATTGCCAATTAAGGAATGCAGAACCACCACGTATTTCAGACAATTTACCCTTGGCTCTGCGGTCCTCCGTTTCCATCTTTGCTCAGATTGCCTCTGTCAGAGAAGGAGGCAAAGTTCTTCATGCTCCCCGTTGGCCGTGCAGCAATGTGTCAAGGAGGGAGTATGTCCCAGATGATCAGCTTAAGATAAGGAGGGTCCCTGTGGGGTGCCTGCATGGGCAGGGGTAAGCAGGGCGTAGGAAGAGTGGATACATGTGGGATTCAGATGTTAACCCAGCTCAGACCCCCAGCTCATGGCCCTGCTGACTGGTAGGTCCAGGTGTTGCTCCTGTAGTACAGCAGAGAGTAGGAAATGGGCAGTTTGATGCTACCCTGGTGCCATCCACATGCTTGTTTTCTATTAAATTCTGGCCTTCATACCAATAGAAAATGTTATTACTTGTTTCTTGCTAGGGATTACAATGATAAAAGAAGTCTGCATCCATCTGTAAAATCAAAAGACTCCAACATCATTCATCCAACATAAAAAAATTGCTTCCCTGTTTCTTATTTTTTATTTTCTGCAGGAGAAGAAATGGGCATGCCAACTACTATATGCAGAACCAATTTCAAGGTAAGACTCCAGTATCTTTTGTTTGTTTGAAATCTTGCTGATGCCATCAGCTCCAGCCTTAGGCAATTTCAAACACTGATTTTTGCATTAGCTGAATATCAGATCTGGTGCGTCTGTGCGTAAGGGACAGAGGGAAAAGGGTGGAGGGTGGTGATAGTTCACCCCTACTGATAGTTCACCCCTACCCTCCAAAACCCTAGGGGTCAACCTCGAGTCTCCCCTGGTGCTTTCTGCCAGAGGCTCCAGGTAGGGCCCTTCTCCCCAGTGTAGAGCACAGTCTACATCTTGCCCTGCCCGGACTGGCCCAAGGGCTACTGCATGAACTATCCGCTGTTTCATTTGTTCAAAGACTTGTCGTTGCTCAGGGCCCCATTTGAAATTGTTCTTCTTCTGGGTCACTTGATAGAGAGGGCTCACAATCAGACTGTAATTTGGAATATGCATTCTCCAAAAACTCACAATGCCTAAGAAAGCTTCTGTTTCCTTTTTGCTAGCTGGTGGAGACATAGCTGTTATTTTGTTGATCACATCCATTGGGATCTGATGATGTCAATCTTGCCATTTTATTCCTAAGAATTGGATCTCCTGTGCAAATCCCTTGACCTTACTTTGTTTCATGGCAAAACTGATGGATGTGGACAATTTTCTTCCCTTTCTCAAAAATGTCCTCTTCTGTATTGCCCCACACAATGATGTCATCAATGTATCGCAGGTGTCCTGGAGCCTCACCCTGTTCCAGTGCAGTCTGGATCAGTCCATGGCAAATGGTGGGGCTATGTTTCCACCCCTGGGGCAGTTGATTCCAGGTGTACTGGATGCCCCTCCAAGTGAAAGCAAACTGTGGCCTGCAGTCTGCTGCCAAAGGGATTGAGAAAAATGCATTAGCGGTATCAGTTGTGGCATGCCACTTGGCTGCCCTTGATTCCAGTTTGTGTTGAAGTTCCAGCATGTCTGG
>VZTL01095760.1:0-14886 GCA_013400535.1 Scopus umbretta | reverse complement strand
CCCCCCCTTGCTACTGAGTGCTTGGCTTATTTGCTATAGGTGTAAGACACAGTAAAAATCATTATGGAACACCATGATATGTAATCATCATTTCTCTTCCTATTTTTTGTCTTTAATTAATGATATATCGTTTGTTCTTTGACTAGGAAGCGTGGCTGTGATTGAATCCACAGTGCATCAGTTAGAGGCTTAGTTCTCTCATTGAAATCAAAGGTCCCATTTACTTAGAAAAATTCGCTTCACAACCTTTATGCAATTTTGCCACAGATCCATAATGCCGGGCTGAAAATGTGTTGTACTCCCAGTTCCAAATAAATAAATAAATGAAGACACATACAGCCTGTGGATATGGTTTAGCTGAGTGCAAATATTGGAATGATGAAACACTCTTTTGCCCATAGCAGAATTGATTTCATGTTGACAACTGGAATTTATAAAGATCCTCTTTCAACAGAGTAGCAGAGGCCATATTTGCTGCATTACCACAGCTGCAACAAAATAGCAGCAAAAATAAGAACTGATAAGAGAGATGTAATCTATTTCCTCTTTAAACATAAACCCGAGATTTACTGTGGTACCCCTAGGAGATTTGTGCACTTTCATGTATTAGGGTATTCAGTGACCTTTAGATAGTAGAGGCATATTAGGATTTTTTGGTTTTTTTAATATATAACATTCGATCATGCAAAGAAATCTAAGTCTGTCATACAAATGAAACGAGTGATGTTGGTTAAAAGTAACACAATGTTTTCCGAGGCAATGTTGATTAAATATGTGATCTCAAAATACACTGGGGCCAAGATGCTTTCTGTTTCCAGATACACCTCTTTCCAACAATGCTTTTTACTTACTGCTCAACAATTTTTTGCTGGTTATTCAGGGCCAGATTCACCATTGCACTACTTCACCGTAACACCAGAAAAGCCAACAGCACAATAAGGGTAGCACAAAGCTAGACCTGCAAATCAAGCTTTCATTATACTGAATGGCACAAAAATACAGTCCACATATGTGTCTCATACCTATTAATAGTTACAGTCTAGCCACAATCATAAGCTCAGGAAGGATGCTTCTGATGAGAAGCATAACTACATCAGCACAAATTGTGGAAGGTTGAAAAACACCCACACTCCTATTAGTCATCAAATTCTGCTGTATTGCACGTATCTCAATAATCATGGGAATATTAGATGACAAAAAGCAGACTTGCTTTACCCTGCCAACCTTAATATACTTATTTTCTTGTCAAAATTATATTTCCCTTTCAAATGATTCCACTTGATTTCTATATTAAGGGCACAACATTTAAGTAACTCCTGTCCTGGGTTTTCACATACTCTTGCTACAATCCATTATCCAGAGAGAAGTGATAGTGATGCCAGCTAAATCAATGACAAATGCTTTGCATAAGATCCAAACCCACACAAAATTCTCCTTCTTTTGGTTATGTTCTAGACTTGGTACTCAACCCCATTTTCCAGGAAGCTTCTTAATTTCTTTTTTAATTAATAAGCATAATATTTCCTTTTTAGCAGCATTAGAAGAAAAATTTATTGGGCAATATTAACAATATTAAATAAAGCTGAATAAGCACATAAATCTTTGAAAATAAACCAAAATAATAAAATGACAAAATGTTAGGAATTATGAAAATCAGAGTTAGATGAGAGAATTGCATCACAGGTCAGGAAGAGTTTGGGAAGAAGGAAGGAATACAGTTGGAGGAGAGATTAGAAAAGAACTGTTGACTTAATTTGGGTGCAGTGTGGCTGTCCCCTTGTGAGTTGGAGCATGAAAGATAGAGCTAACATCTCTGATGGTGAGGGATGACAGGATGGGACACAGAAAGGACTGAGGCTTAGCCATTGTACAAGCGAGGAGGAGAAAACGAGAGCAGAAAGACTACAAGAGAAAATGATGTCATTTATATACCAGAGTGCCATGCAATAAATGAATATTAAAATAGCAATATGGAAATTCTTGCACCCAAAGAGTTATTTATGCATTAAAACTATTCCAAATAGGACCAAAAAGTTTAGCATTATTCTAAAAAAAATCTTTTAGTACAAAAGGGAAAGTTTTAAGTTCTTTATTGGTTTTAAATGTGTCTTTCTGTTGAACTGACTGAACACGATACAGAATTTTGTTCATTTTAACACATTTCACTGTTGTGGCTTAACCTGGCAGGCAGCTAAACACCACACAGCTGTTCGCTCACTCCCCACCCCTGCAGTGGAACAGGGGAGAGAATCAGGAAAAACAAAAAAAATTAAAAACCATGGGTTGAGCTAAAGGCAGTGTGACAGGACAGAAAAGGAAGGGGAAATAGTAATAATGATAGAAGAACATACAAAACAAGTGATGCACAATATAATTGTTCACCACCCACTGACCGATGCCCAAGATGGTTCCTGAGTAGTGGTTGCCCCCCACCCCCCTGCAGCCAACTCCCACCAGTTTCTATACTGAACATGATTCCATATGGTATGGAATAGCCCTTTGGCCAGTTCGGGTCAGCTGTCCTGGCTGTGCTCCCTCCCAGCTTCTTGTGCCCCTGGCAGAGCATGGGGAGCTGAAAAGTCCTTGACCAATGTAAGCACTACTTAGCAACAACTAAACCATCAGTGTGCTTTCAACATTATTCTCATACTAAAGCCAAAACACAGCACTACACTAGCTACTAGGAAGAAAATTAACTCTATCCCAGCCAAACCCAGGGCATTCACTAAGCACATTAATAAATGCTATAGGTACTTTAGTCTAATCACCAGTGCTTGTTAATTAAACAGATATTTCTTATGAAAAATCTAGGATTCCCTTCAACTTTAATATAGCGTGTATATTTCTGTGGCAGAGTGTTACTAGCTGTAAATGCAAGGAAGAAGGCACGAGCAGGACTGTTTCTGCTCACCATTATGCCAGCATATTAGGGGAAGAAGTGATTCTAGTAAAGCTCCAGAAAGTTTTATGAGTATCAGGTAGCTGACAGACCACCAGGCTTAGGCAGGTGGTTTCTGACATATTCCTGCTGGATGTGTGGGATGCAACAGGAGGGCAGCAGAGTTGACTGAGCACTGTTGTCTTCCTCATCCTTGCTAGGGCTCTGGAGGTGTTTCTACTGCATGAAGAACAACCTGTATGACTGGAAAACATTCCTTTCTCATTAGTGTGTGTAGGGTTGTTAACATATTAAGATGGCAGCAGTATTGTCTGAATCCTGACGCTATTAAGAAGTGGTCGTTGAATGTGTTGCTTTGTGGTTGACAGACGTGAAAGCTTAAACGCAGGTATGTTTAAAGATGATGTTAAGTGAGGGAATCAACTGAAGATAGAGAAAGCATGGTATTTACCCTTTATGTCCTTGTCTGTCCAATGCCATCTGAACTTGCAACTGGTGTCATGGCTGAAATCTGCTGTTGTATATAGAGTGACCATAGCAGTATGATACTTTTGCCATTTGATCTCATTGGAGAGCTGATATTTGCTTTTGCAGCCTATGAAATAGATGATTAAATGCCCTGCAGGGGGTACATTTGAGAGGTGAAGTTGCTTGTAGGAGTCTTTATGAGGAGATTATATTTGTGTCCTGGGACATGTACTGGCTTTTAATTATTAGAATCATTAACTTTGCTTTGTGAAGTCCTAAATGATTGCACCTGCCTGTTAAAAGCATTTACCTCTTTGTGCAGTTCTGCAGGCGTTATCAGAATCCTTCAGCTTCATCTTGGAGCTGACATGAGGGTGGTGACGTTGGCATGGAGCGCGCTGAGC
This sequence comes from Scopus umbretta, assembly GCA_013400535.1. NCBI lineage: Eukaryota > Metazoa > Chordata > Aves > Pelecaniformes > Scopidae > Scopus > Scopus umbretta. The sequence continues at coordinate 11,115 of VZTL01095760.1, read as the reverse complement.
TCTGACTTCAGAATTAGAGCTGATTTGGGGATTTTCCATCATGGTGTTGCTGGGAAGTCCAGGTTTTCAGGGTTTGGCTCTTTAACAGCTAATCTGTTAAGCTAGGAAGGAGCCAGCTTTATCAGAAGGAGGTCTGTCATTGTCACCACACCCCAGTTGACATCCAAACCTATTTTATATAAAAATCTTCACTGCCACCTCTGAGGAATTACTGAAAATGTTAGGAAAGAGGGAGAAAAGCTACAGCCTTCGGGAAACCAGTAAGAGTTGGAGCCCATGATAGCAAAAATGATTTTACAGTATCTCACAGACCAGAAAAATCTATGGGCACTGCTTTTATGGGCATTAACGCCTCCATCTGGGTTGCAATTTCATATTGGTATGCTAGGTTAAATTGCTAACATCTAAAATACCATCTCGTAAGAGTCTCACAAGTTGAAACTTGTATCATGAGTACTTTGTTGTTTCTATGTTCACAGTTGAAACAACGGAAGGAGAGGAATACATTTGATGTTAAACAAATTATTAGGAGAACATCAGAAAGTCACTCGTACGTAACAGTGATTGGTGCACTGAGAGGCCTGACTAAGAAGTACATAACATGAAAATGCTATTTAATGACTGGGGAAAATCCATTTTGTTTGTTTTGAACCAGGTTTGGGAAGACACATGTGGAATAATGGGGGAGAGGGGGAACCTTTAATCCCAGATTGTAATAATTGATAGCCTACTTGTAGGGGAAGAATTCCTTTCTCAACAGCATGACTCATTTGGAGTGTGCTCTCAAAGTGTTGGAAGTAATGGCCATCATTTGGTGTGACTTCACGGCTGTGAAGGCCTTTAGGACGTGCTGTATAAAGGATCATTCTCTATGCTTATGGTGAAATAGGAGATCATGAAAGAGGGCTACTTGGCCTTGTATATATTGCACTAATATTTTTGGGCTGTTATCTATCTAGCATTTGGAATGTTTTTGCAGGAATTGGATAGGTGCCCTTCCCCAAAAGTCCCATTTGTTTTCTTCGTTCTTGTTTCTTACTCTATATCTTATTTAGGATCTTAGTAGTGGGTGAGCAAATTCTGCTCAGTGAATCTTAGTAATAATGACTGCTTCTCCATGTGAAACCCTGGTGCACCAAGAGATGTAAGCATTGGCTTATCCCAGGGAACAGAAAGATGCTTTAGCCCTGGTACAAGTGCATATCCAGTGCTGCTACTAGGATGGGGAGTAAAATATCTTTCACGCTCTCTATTCGAGTGAACCAGAGAAAGACTTCCAAATATGACCCTCTTCTATTCCTGACTTCTTTTTAATGGCAGGCTGGGGAAATGTTATTCCAAAGAGAAAACAAGGTTTAATGGATTACAAAAGAATATTTTTTTTTTAAACAAGCTATTATCCTAATTAAATAACACATACATATTCTTAATCAATGAATCCATAAATAAAGTTTTCATGTCATACTGGACTAATTGACTCGTTCCTTGCTTCTGGAAGTCTGAGAATGAATTAGGTTCCAATAATATCAGTTTGCTGTCTCAGCTAAGTTGGCTCTCTGAGCTATAAATAACTACACGGTTTAGCATAAACTTATTTATTTTACAATTTATAATGTGCACTCATCACTAGGATTCTTGGCATGTAGACAAAGATAACAACAAAATAAGAGCATATTGACTAGTTTTAACTAAATGAACTCCTGCAACATGTCCTCAATAAGTGTATATAAATCATCACCAACATCTCCAGGCAAAGGCATCAATAAATATATAAGCCTTGGACATCGTCCTGAAAGTCAATGAACTAGGGAGTCTATCAGATCACCAGGGAGAAATTTCCAGAGTTAAAAATGCGCTAACAAAAGCTTTCTGACTCAGCCTCAGAATTTAAATCTATCAGATGATATATTCAAATCAGCTATTAGTTATTCTGGTGGACTTAATGACTGTGATGATATACAGGGAGAGTGCTTCACTCTAGCACAACTCTGACCTAATGCTGCAGTAGCGTGCAGTCCAATATACATTGCACCTGCAAACAAATGAGGAAAATGCTTTGCAGAAGTCACCGTGTGGGTGCATGCGCTCTGCACTGGCTGATGCTTCTGAACTTGAGGGGGAGTTCAAAGAGAAATTAAGACAACAGTCTTGTTTGGGGCTTGGTTGGAGAAGCGAAGGTGAGCGCTAGTTGAGTCTACCTTCAAAAGACTCAGGGAATGTTCTCGGTTTAGTGTGTGTGGTTTCTTCTTGACAGCAAATAGAGCTGAGCCAAATACTGGGTAATTTGCAGTAAGTGAAATATGGAAGCGATTGAGAGTTTATGTAACACTTTCTCACTCAGCTTTCCTCCTAAAGGGAATGCTGGAGATGATTTTTCACTGAAAGGGTTTCCCATGTTAGGAAGGAGATTCTTGGCAGATGATGATTTTTCTTACCCCAAGGTCCCAGGCAGAGCTCAAATCAGTGCAGAGAAGGAGTGCTGACAGCTGGCAAGTGGTAACAGCACTTTCCCCAGGGGACCTTGCTCTGCGCTTCCCCCGCGACCAGGGCCTGGACAGCACTGAGGCCTAAATCCTACAGGGCATTGGTATTACCAGCTGCTCATCCTATACCTCTGAGGATCTGGTCTGTAACTTCTTTGTGCCTTCCAGCCCCATCCATTTCACTGTGGTGTTGTGAACATATTCTAATGAAAAGCTCTAGGACCTGTATTGAGAGATGCAACGAGTGCAGGTGGCCTTGCCGCAGCAGAGCAAAGGCCCAGTGCCACAGCAAGGACCGAGCTGAGCATGCAGCTCCCTCCGCTCGGTTCCACTCCCCTGCACCACCATCATCACAGAAAAACAGGAGTGTCCCAAGGTGCCACCTGTGAAGTTCATGATGTCAGAGTAAGAGATTATTGTTAAATTATTAAACACAATTATTATCAACAGGCTATCCACAAACTTAGGGGATACTTGCAGAAGATAATTTTTCTGTGACTTTGGAATAACATTTGTAGTTATTTTATTTAGTAACGGAAGCTGAGAATAATACTGAAGTGTGGCAGGATTGTGAATCATCAGCATAAAAAATCCCCAGGCTACTGACATCTCGCCTTGGCACGCCTTGTCCCCGTTGCACACTCTAGGCCTTAGCGCATTCTCCGAGGAGGAAGAGCTAAATGAAGTTCAAGTAGAAAGACTGTTACATTTGCTTCTTCTAGACTACCTGCTGCAAATAAAGCGGCTAATCCAACTTAATTCCAATTATGTTTGTTCACAAAGCATGTGGAGAATTCATGGCAGCATAAAAATAGTCCATGAGACAGAAGAGAAGATGCAGTCTCAATTTGCTGACCTGTTAGGATTTCACTGATGCTACTAAAGGAAAGGAATAACGTGTAATTTGTGACACAACCTAGGTATTTAAAACTCTCCAGAGACCAGTTACAGAGATTTGGGAACTAACACTGCTAGCAACCTTCCAAGCTCCACCTGACGTGCTCCTTCTTTCAAAAGTCCTTGTGTACATCTCTAATTATTTTCCATAGGATAGTTGACACTGTTTCTCTGCCTGATTCATGCAATCAATGGATTCTTCTAATGATAACCTGAAGATTAGCACTGTATCATGCTTGAGAAGTATCTCAAAAGCCTTGGGATTACCTTTTCTCTATTAAATCTATTGCTTTGATAACTCTTCAAAACCCTTTCATAATATTCTTCACATGTAACATCTGCAAAAATAGCCACTGGGTTTCTACTGAGGTCAGTTCTAGTTGTGGTCTATTTTATGGTACTTTTGTAACTGAGTACATAAAGGTCTTGCTGGTACTTTTTTGTGTCCAAAATATGGCCACCAAAATATGGCCAACTGATAACAGGTAAGTATACAATTCACTTTTATGATAGGCAGACATCTCTAAAAGCTGGATCTAAATATTCCTTTAGTCACTGCCCACTTAGAGAATAGCTCACAACAGAAGTAACGTGCCCAAGTATGCAAACCATGTTCATCTCAAAAAAAAATTATTTATTTCTAAGTAGGAGTCATGATAGCTTAAAGTAGGTGGACACTTAGTATAGAGGGCAAGTCCTAAAAATCTTGCCTGTCTCCACAGCTTGGTTTCATCAAATATAAAAGGAAATATAAATCTTTATTGGATTTCTTCTGCATTCAAAGAGGTAGGGTTGATAAACAGTTACTTTTATTTGTACCAAAACTCTCAAGATAGGTATACTTGCTTGCTCCCAGGATGGTGTTTGTGTGTATGGGACAGAAACATAATTAGGCTTTGAGTTCTGTACAACATAATCCGTGGTGAGTATGAATGACATGAAAGGCAGCAGAAATTGCCTGGGAGGAGGCTGTTTTTGTTTGTTTTGAAAAAAAGAGGTTGAAAAGATTCTTTTTGTGGCTGATGCAATCTGGCTGTGTCTGCTCTGAGCTAGAGACACTTGTGTGTCACAGCGAAGGCAATGGGAAGGGGTGGGAAGAGGAAAGAGTCAAGGGGTAAATTCCACTTGCTGTAATACCTGCTTTTGATCTAAGCTTTAATTGGATGTGATGTAGAAAACTGCACAGGGGATATTAATACTCTCCTCTTACTCTCTGCACTGCCTGTCCCTCTCTGTGTTAAGACTTCTCTTGTCCCTTTCTTTTTTAGTGAAAAAGCATTGGACGGTAGGAGAGAAAATGTTGAAGATGCCTCATTTTCCTTCCCAAGTGGCATGATAACTCCTAGGGGTGTTTATTACACACTTGTTTCACGCACAGCTCACACTGTACTCATCCACATGCCCCCGAATGATTACAGTGTGTTATATAATGAAGTCTGTTGTTCTCCCTTTCTTTTCCTTGTTTTACCAAATATTGGGCAACAAGTGTCTTAATTATTTTTTTCTTGTTGAGTCACTGTTAGTCACCCTTGGGCTAGAATGATTTGAATATGCTACTATTCTTTACAGATATTAAAACTGGATATTGCTTTTGACTGAACTGCCTAAATGCAACTACGGAAAATACAGTCCATGGTCAGTTATCTTCCTCATTCTTTGTCAGTTTGATGGAGAACATCTCCTTATGTAAGGAAGTTCAAAGAAAGTTCTGTAATATCAGTTTATACTTTTGAATCAGATCTAATCACTACTGAAATAAATTTAGTTACTGCATCAACGAGCTTTTCTGGCCGCTTAAATCTTATTACTCCATCTTGTGGAAGAAGACAGAAACGACACAAGTGATGTTAATCGAACATGTGCTATGCTGTGTATGGTTACCTAATAACTCCCAAATACCACGACTTTCTAGATTTTCTGTAGACAATGTTAATTAATGTCTATTTTATTCTGAAACCTCGATTGAAAAAATATTTCAACATTTGTGTAACAGGAACATTGGCTTCTGTTGTGTATTTAAGTTCATATTGAATTGGGTTTTTAATAGAAGCTAACAGGGAGATCTGAGTATTTTTCCCTCATTTGAGAAAATAGTGTGAAAGTTCAAATGACAGAAGACTGAGCTCTTGTTTAAAAGATGGGTCATTAAGTATTGCTCTCAAGCTATAAAATTAAAATGTATATTATGTGGCTCACTGACATACTATTTCATTTTTCCTTCTGTCAGGGTTTTGTGGGTTCAATAGGCATGGACTGAGATATCATCTGTTCTACGGGCTGACGTGGTTTTGTTTAACTTCTTATCTTCCTGTAGCTCCACTGAGAATTTTTTTCACAACAGAGACCTCTACTGAAAGAAGGAGAGCAGCTCTGCAGGGCTGGAGCAGTTCTGTGGAGCAAATCCACTCTGATGAGACCAGTGGTTAATCAGTGGTATCACAAAGGAGTTTAACAAGTGTCAGAGTAATCCATTGCTTACTGCTTCTCCTCATGGAAATAGAAGAAAATAATTGTAAAGTAGTTAAAAGTCTTCCTTTATTTAGTGTTTTCAAAGAAGTGGGATAGATCAAAACCCTAATAATGCTTCTGCTGAAATCTGTGTGCCAATTGCTCCTGCGGGGCTAGTCCTTTTTTAAAGACAGAATTATGTAATATATATTGTGATCTAGTGTAGTTAAAAGGTTCCAAAATCTTTTGGTTTAGTCGTACAATTTTCATAGGGTAAAGAACAAGACATCTTCCAAACCAACCTGTGTGTAACATAAGCACAACACTGACATCTGGTGTTTAAATCAGATTTAATCCTGGGCAAGGTTAGGTTAACAAGCACTAATATTTAGGGCTGTCAGTTGTTCAGGCAGGGTACAGAGGTACCTACAGAGGCTGATTAATGCCTAAGTGGTCTTGATGATGTTAGCGTAGTGTCCTCAAGGGCCTGTACCTTTAGCTGCTGGAAAGGGATCGCCTAGTATTTTGAAAATTTGGCCTGTAAAACCTGTGCTACCTAATAAAGGAAATGAAAAGCTTGTGCCGAGATCTGAAGGTCCTCAGACTGATTCTGGTGGATACTTTGGGTAAGGAGGTCAGGAAGAACTATTTCCAAAAGCAAGGCTGTCAACCAAATAACTAACATTCCAAATTTGCTTTAAAACCTAGTTAAGGATATTTTTCCAGTAAAAGATTCCGCTAAGCAGTTTTCTTCTATGTGCTATTTTATCATTTTTGCAGTAATGTTTATTTAAGACTTTATAATATCTTCTTTATTAAAGTGCCAGTGTGACGCATGAACTATAATTTTTGTGCGACTCTTGCATCTTAGATAATCTCTGCTTTGTATTTGCTATATATTTTAAAAGCAGTAAGCGGGCATGATCAGTTATCAATACTTACCTAGTGTGGCATGCAATGTTAACATTTGTTTCAGGGAAGCCAAAATCTTTTCCCCTTTCCTGCAACTGTACCTGGTTCTTGGCTGATTTTTGGTTTTGTTTTACCTGTACCTCTGAAACAGAAAGTAAAACAGAGTAGAAAATATAATAGAAGAAGATGTGATGTGGGGTCAGGCTTGCTCAGATAGCTTTGAGGAGAGCAGTCAGTTTTGTACTTTAAAATATATAATTAGTTCTCAGGTACAGATGAACTATTCATCCTTAACCCTGTCATTTATAAGGACTCAAGAGAAGGAGCACATGCCATTTCCCTCTGACTTGGCTTCTATGGCTGGTGTGACTCAGAAAAGTTACAAGCCTGTTTCTGAAAAAGGGTGTTGCCCCAAGTCTGGACTGAGGTTCAGTAGGGATCTGTTTGCTCTCTGATGAAAACAGACTAGGTTTAGGAAATACTGAAAAGCTGCTGTTTATTTCTTGCTTTCTCTAGAAGTTTATTATACGGTTTAGCCTCAGCCCACTTAAAGGAAGCGGTTAGCCACTCCTGTCTTCCCTGTCCTGCGTAGGGCTAGCATTTCTATAATTGACATTGAATTATAAGGCAAACCTCAACAGAAGAAAGGCTCCTGTATGTCTGAGTTTAGCAATGCCATTAAGTATCTGCTGATGAGTGAATGGAAAAGATGCTGGAGACACGCACTGCTGAGCAGCACACCTTTAACAATGGTACTTGTGTAATTATTTTTTTTGCTCTGTAAAGCGGCGTATGCAGAAAAATGTCCAGAGTGTCATAGGGTCATTCAGCTCATGGGAATGAGAAAACCTGAGGGTCATTAGTCTATCACAAGCCCTTAAAAAGTTACGATTTTAATTTGAATGTTCAGTCTTACTATACCTGGAGCCACAGGCCTTTTATTCTAATAATAATAAGCCCTCATGGGCTCACCTCCTCTGCTCCCTGACATGGTGTACTTGATTACAGACCATACAAAAAAGCTAGAAAACAAGAGAAGCAACAGCATTAAAGAAAATAAAGCTTCCACTAGAAAGCATTTGAAAGTCTTCAGGACTCACCTTCAAGGCTCAGAATGAAGTGGTTATCGTTATGTTTCTGAAAAATAGTAATGAATATAAAAGTCTGACAAAAAAGGAAGTAATACATCCCTCTGAATGGACTGATGAGGCAGCTGTGTGTGTCGCTATTTCCAATATAGTCTAGCCTATTTTTCTGAATCTTCACTCATTTAGTTTTGAGTCTAGAAGTCTTTATTTCTTCTCTTAAATTCATAATAGCCACTGAGAATATTAAGTTTTAAGTTTAACTGCTGTAAATAGAATTGGTTTCATTCTTTTCCTTGATTCCCTGAGCATTTGCTTTGGGTTTTGGTGGTTTTTCACTGGAAGCTCACCTAGAAATTAATGATGTTATTAATTTCAAAATATATTTCTGAGAGCAAAACCAGGTGGGAGTGGTGGTACTTACAAGGAGAATAGGTAGTATCATTGTACTCCTGGTCTCAAACAAGAGTTCATATTCAATGTATTCCATAGTAATCCTACCCTTGCAAGACAAAGCCTTTCAAAGTTTCTCTGTGGAAAAAAGTCCCAATTCCTGGTCTTGCAGGAACTGGGGAGGGGGTGGGGAAAGGTGGACGGGAGACCCTGTACGTTTCTTTTGCCAAAATAAATCCTAGGCACGTGGTAAAGGACCGAAAAGTATGCTATCTCTACAGAAGACACACAATAAACCTGTACAAAGTTGGCACATAAATTTGTGTCTTCTTTGATTCAAGTTTGGAGTATTTTTCACCTCTTCTGTGGCTGGCCAATGGGAGGCTAAAATCCATGTAATGAGACTTAACAGAAGATTGAGACTTCATATCTCAAAGCAAACCAAATGCTTTATGTAAAAGATATTTAATGAGCAACAGGTACAAGAGAGTTCACACACCAGCACCAAAATATCAAAAATGGATTGCAGGAGTTACAGAACAATATATATTCACACCAAAGGACTCCTTGTAGCGCAGTTGCTGAGGATGGAAACACCTTATCACTTTCTTCTGCACAATCTAAAACAAATAAAAGAGCTGAAGTTGCAGCTACAAAATTCTCAAAATCATACAGGATGTAGCTGCTACTTTAGTGGTACTTTGGGGGGTGTGTGCGGGGGAGGGCAGGAAAAAAAATTGGAGAAATCCATGTAAGAAAGGATGTTTGTGTAAGTACCAATGTGTATCTACTATTTATAAACAATGTAGGAATCCCCCCTCAGACTGTATCAGCCACTCTGTCTGGAGTCAGGTTATAAATCTTTTTTTTTTTTTTTTTTTTCCCCTAATCAATATCCCATCCTATTAGTTCAGTAGAACTTACAATACTTCTATAAAAAATCCTCAAGGAAATTAATCCTCTGAATCCCTTTCTAAATGCCTTATCTGCATAATCTAAATCCATCCACTGATTCCACATGGGTGCCAAGATCCTTGGGAGGATTTCCATCTATGTCCAAACCTGCAGGGATTTGCACACACTTAATATCCAAGTCAGGAAAGAGGCTCATACAACAAAGCAACTGCTAGGAGATCCTTCTTCTAGCTCAGAAGGATTCTGAATTTAATCCACTGAGGCAGCAGTACCTTCAAGCATCTAAGTTCTCCTGGCGCAGCAGGATGCTTTTATCACTACATATGCAAATGGATGGGGGAAGGAGGAGGGATCATTGTTTATTTACTTTTGGTTTTAATCTACCAGTGTCTTCTCCTTTGATTACAACAAAATGTTCTGGGATCTGAACTGAAAACATTGTGATACACAATCTTAAACACTCAAGAAAAATATTTTTCATCCATTTTTACACTGGGAACATAAAGTGCCATTTAAAGTAATGGATCGCAATCTCATAGTGTTATTCAGATGCATTACAAAAAACCCTCACTTTGTTTCTCATCAATGTGACAAGAAACGGTAACACTAGGATTTAGTTTCTATATAATTCAAAGGCAACAGGTGCTCTCTCTCTTTTCCCATCTGCATACTGTAGAGTTGAAAATTAGATGTTCTGGGATCAAAAATGATGTCAAAGGTAATGAGAGCTCTGCACGCAACCATAGAATTGATGTTAAAGGATGAGTCAGTAATCTGCATAGGAATAGCAGAAGGAGGGGGCTGAGATATTAATGACTCCATTACCTTTTTGAAAAGCAGCTTCCAGTCTACTTTCAATGTCTGAAAGAAATATTTTTGAGCACACATAAGCAAATTCCCAAATTCTCCAGATTCTTTTGTTTAGGATAGATGATGGAGCAGATTTTTTTTTTTCCCCCCTCTAAGGAGAAGTTGAAGAAGGAATTTAAAAACATTTTAACACAAGAGGGACTTTATGTTACGTTAGTACAAACAAGGACTGCTAGTGAGTTAAAAAAGAACCAGAAATACAGTTATTCATTATTAACAGTTTTTTTTATTAATACAGAAATTTTCAACAGGATACTGATGGGAATTAAAAAGGGTAGGAAGGTCTATGGATCCCTGGTTCTGATGGAGTGTTGCTATGGAAAATTGATGTTGAGTTTTTGTAAGTCACTAAAAATAATATTGGGATTGAAGAAGACTCCACATTGGAATCAGGGCGTAGAATGCATGACTGCTGTAAAAGCAGGAAGTCTTTATTATCATTGTTTTAACATTTATTATATCATTATTATTATCTAGTATTCTACTAATAGTATAATCTCCAATGGGAAACGGTATCAAAGCTCTGTGTGCGTGTGTGTGTGTGTCTGTCCATCCCCCCGTCCATCCTTGTAGAAGACCTGTTTCCAGATGTTGGCCAGGAGAGGCGAGGGGGTCTGAGTGCCCGGGCCAGGCAGGGCAGGAGCTCCCGTGTGGCGGGTCCCCGGCAGCGGGTGATGATGGGGACTCCTGCTGATGGGGCCTCCTAGCCGGCGGCAGGCTTCCAGCTGCACTCAGGTTCACGTAAAGGATAGCTGTGGCTCCAGCAAAGGTTTGAGTTTCTTTGGGATTAGCAGGAGTGTGTTAGTATTCTACAAAGATGGAGAAAGGAGGAGATTAATATATTCTTTGTTGGTTTCTCTTTTATGGATTATGAATTAGGAGAAAATGCAGGTCATTTAGAGTAGCTCTTCACTGTTAGACTCTGACAACTTTCTTCAGGCAGATCTTGGCTTCCTCACTCCTTTCAATTGATAAAACACTTTTGCAGAGACGCAAATCTTGTATCCTCAACAGTCTGGGCTAATTCTGCTATAGGAAGGGAACAGTAGTAGCCTAAAGAAGAGAGAGTTTGCCATCTTTTTGGCTGGGTTGTTTGGGTTTGTTTTGTTTTG
>VZTL01095752.1:0-13276 GCA_013400535.1 Scopus umbretta | reverse complement strand
CATATCGGGGGGGCAATATTTTGCATCTTAAATTTCAGGAGTGGGAGGGCGGAGTGTGGAAAGGTGGAATCCATCCCTGCAGCCTCCGCCTGGCCACAGTGTGGGCAAACCTGGGTGGGTTGGAGTGATGCTGGACCCCCCGGGGCTGGGGACAGGCAGTGGGTACCCCTGGGCACCGCATCCCGCGGGGTCAGGCAGAGGGATTCCCCTCACCGAGAATACAGCTGTGCTTTTGCACTTAAACAGACCTTTTTTATCCAGCCCTGAAGCATCCCTGCCCTTGCTGGGTGCACGCTCCTGGTCCAGGACCCGTTTTTCCGTGTTCGGTAAAAGCCGTGTGCTTTTTAAATCGCTTTCCTGCGGCCTTTAACCTGAAAAGATTACATTTTGGGGAACTACAGAAGACAAGCCTGCTGTCAGAGCAGAAAATCAAATTTTTCGATGCGATGTTTTTGCATTAAAAGGGCCAATCTTGTGTCGTGTAACATGTGAATAATAGGACTAGCATGTGATGTCAAAAATTTCCAACTGCCTCATAAATAAATGCAGTCCCACCCCTCCCCCCGAAAGGTCACCCCGCTTGAACCCGGGCTCGCATCCCAAATTACCAATGTGCTCAGAGTCAAGGTTAAAGGTACAGTATCCCCTTTCAAAAGACACATGTCAGTGTCTGTGCTGGGAATGATAAATAACGCTTGAAACAGGCTATCAGTTTCCAAGGGCCCTGCCCCCCTTTTCTGTTGTGCCGAACTTTGCCGATGGCCCGGTCCCGGGGAGGGGAGCAGATGCTGTGCTGTGGCTTTGCGGCGGGTGAGGGCTCGCTGCAATTTTGGCAGTGCTGGCTCTTGCTCTGGCTGCCGGCAGCCCGGCTCCTTGGACCCTGGTGGAGGCTCTCGCAGCATCTGCTGGGTCGCGGGGCTAGGGAAGGCTGTAAATGTCACCGCCCTTAACCCAGGAAAGTCATTTAGATAGCTAATTTCACACATTTAAGTGTTTAAAGCTTTATGTGCATGTAGGCCATTAAGGTTGCAAAAATCAAGCAACAAACCAAAAAATTTTGGAAGTGCCAATGCGTGCACGTACAACCCCCACTCACCGTCGCTGGGTGAATGTGTCTGATCCGGCCTCAAAGAGCATCGGCTCATAGTGCTTATTCTGGGGGACTCGTGGCTGCTTTGAGCACGGGGACCAGGCGCCCACGGTGAGGTGACACTCCGTGTTCCCTCTTACCTTCCTGTTCCTAGCTCTGTGCGTAACTTACTGTATAGCAGCCGAACAGCGCGCTGACTGCAGAGTTCATCCTTTCTTCCTCGATTCGCTGAGCCTCTGTTGAGGTGCATTGGTACTTAGTAAGCAGTTGGGAAAATACCCTCAAAATTTCCCTGTGAAATACTGTGTTGCTCATATGGCTTAAAGCCCAAATAAATCAGTTAACCCATTTTTACACCCAGGCAACAAGATCGTGGTGGTTAAGGTCACGTATGTAAGTAACATATCCGAATTTGGTTTAAATGAGGCTGTGTGACTATAACCAACAGATAATGTCATTATTCAGCACCAACCCATAGTGTGCTCTGCTGTGCTCGCTAAATGAGGTCAGGCTCCTGTAGAATGATAGCAAATTAGCATATAATTCAAGCATATGTAACAATGCATATGCAACAGAGGGATGAATTAAGGTTGAATAGGTAAATTTAATGATAGTATTTTCTAGCTTTTTACAACTTTAACAGTTTAACCATAGCTTTTTTATTAAAAAAAAAAACCTCCAAACCTACACATGGTCCTCAGAAGGCAGCCACGAAAGCCAGCAGTTTTTGTGGAGCACATGTGGACCCCAGGTAGCCCAGGAGGGAGGTTTGCTCAGCTGGCTTGGCCAAATGGCTTCCAGCAGCCATGAGTCTGTAAGGATGTTTTTTGCTCGTTTGCTGCATCTGTAGCTTTAACAATTGCCAGAGAACATCTTTGCTTTCCAGGTTTACTCCAAATGTTGAGTTTTATTATCTCAGATCTTTGGCAATTTGGGCAACTAGTGGTGTTGGAGTCAGGGTCAGTGGTCCTTCCCATGAAGGAGGGCCATGGCAGGAGGCAGATGTCACCTGGGTTGGCATTTGCGTGCCCTAAGGGGTAGGCGCAGACGTTCGAGTGAGCCATCATGGCTCTCTGTAGAGCTGGTGGAGACCAATAAACCCTTTCAGAGACCAGCTAGGACAGGTCAGGGAGTTGCCTGCTCCTCTCTGGAGAGCCATTTGTCTGGCCTGCCTTGGCTGCCCTCTGCGATGTTGTTCTCTCTTCAGTGATGGCGAAGGGAGCACGTGCTGATTAGATCAGACTTACTGATGAGTTAGATGTCCCAGTAGGGGAAACGAATCCCACCCTGGAGGTCCTCCAATGCCTGGGGCTGCCTGCACCCCTCTGTCCCCACAAAACCAACCAGGGCTTTGGGGGAGATGGATGGGTGACCTCTACCCTAAGAAATGAGACAATCCCCTCATGCTGCTGGTGCTTAACCAAGGGAGGGATGGAGCTGATGCCACTGGACTGACAAGGATCGTAATCCATGTATTCAATATTAACCAGCAGCTATGATGAAGCTTTCTTGTGTTTAGATGATGAATCAAAGATTATGAAGTGTCTGTGTGGTATCTCTTGGCACATATTTTCACGTCATCCCTGCTTGAGGTTATCAGTCTGGCAGCTACATCAGACCAGAGTGCAGCACAGTCAAGTACATTGCCCTGATGGCAAGGGATGTGTGAGGAACTTCTGAAAGAACTTTAAAAGGTTAATAAATTCCATAGTATTTTGTGAATTTGAAAGCTTTTTTAGAAGAGTTTATTTTAAGAAGGTTTTTGCCATCTCTGGCACTCTGCTAATGAAACGCTGAATGCTGTGTTTGTGGTGGGTTGCTTCTGTAAGCTATAAGGGCAATAATTCTCAGAATATGAAGTCTATCTCCTGCTCAAGCAGTGCCTTGTCTTCTCTCGTTTTGAGAGCTGTTTTAATTATATATAGGCTAACAGTAGACAAACTACTTGGGCACATAAAATCTATAGTTAAATGAAAGGAATGGGTTTTTATGGAATTAGGTCTGTAAAAGAGGTTGGAAATCGGTGTAGTTCTCGGTGCCGCTGATGGGGAGTGCGGCTTTGGCTCCGTTTGCATGTGCACTGGCTCGTCCACTCCCATCCCCTCTGGAGAGGAGGAGACGGCGCTGCGGTGTGCCAGAAGCCCGTGCCCTGGGAACGCGCCCGCTGACCTGCTCTGTGTAACAGCCGTCAACCCCAAACCCTACCGAAGCAGCTACATCTGTTTTGGCTTTGTTCGCAAGGCAGAGGGGAGGGAGGTGCACTCTGTGGTCAAGGGCCAAACTACATGTCATATTTCATTACCTTCATTAGCTACTACAGAAGGCTGTGTTAAAAGGAAGAAGGTTGTGGTTAACTCTTCAGCTGCCAGCTTTTTTAAAAAAATTCAGTTTTACTTCCACTTCCTGCTCTTCTTAGTGTGTCTCTACCTTTGTTTTTAGCTTATCAAACCCATAAATCATGTTTATGCTCAGGATTTTGCCCCCTTAGTTTAAAAGAGGCAGCAAGCTGCCACTTCGTTCCCAGCTAGCTGCTTGGACGATGGCTGAACCATCTGGAAATAGTTACGGCAACAGTAGTGTAAACCCAAAAGGGAAAGTGTATTTAGCATTAATAAAACTTTCCTTTTTATTTTGTTCACGGTTGTCTTTTCCTTTTCCACCTCACATTATTCTGTTGATTTAATATCACTGATTTCTTTTGGGGGGAGGTAAGGGTGAAAGGGCATTTTGTGATCGTGGTGAGGTTGGGGTGAATTTGGCTCCTGGTTAAAGATACAATTTCTTATATGAACGAGTATCATTAGAAAGAACTAAAAACTCCCCATGTGTCGACTACACAAAATATAGTATAGAGATGTTTTAGAACGTATTAGTTAATGCATCAGGTATCTCCATTACAGTTAGTTGGCTTCAGGTGGTATTTAAATACATTAGTCCAGGCAGACCTGTGGTGCTATGAGTGTTATTGAACCATGCCATATGTTTTGCTAACAAGTATGTCCTCTAATTTAATTACATTTCAAACATGGCACTACCAGTGTAGCTCACGGGTAGCGCCAGAATGCGTGACTATTTCCAGAAGGAAGCGGGATGAGCCACGGAGAACTGGTTTCACTGGGAGGTTTCAGTGGGAGCCACGTGGTGGGTTGGGATGGGCAGGAAAATCGGGTCCTCTTGTCTCCCAGACTGCTGGAGGTGGGAAATGCCTTTGGCTGCTGCCAGTGCTGCTTTGTTCCTGGTTTTGGTGTTGGTGGGTCAGTTAGCCTTGCTTTAAGAGAAAGGAATTTGAACGCAGGCACCAGCTGGCCTCATTTAACTTTCCAGCCGACATATTCACTATAGGCTTTCATAGCACAGCCCTTTTGGAGGTGAGGAAAGAGGATTTTTTGTTCTTTAAATGTCTCCTCTAATACAGCAAGCATGTAAAAACTCTGCAAGTAAGTCCATTGGTTTCAGAGCCTGGGAATCATATGCCACATATATTATCTGTACCACATTTGAAAATATGTTTGGGAGGCAAGCTGGGAAAACTCAAACTGAAAACTATGTCTATTTAAAAAAAGTTAAGAATGGATTAACAGCTGCAGATGTTTGTTCATTGATATTTCTGTATTACAGATTTGACAGTAGGAACAAAACCAAATTGCTTATTAATTAATACAAAGATTAGTGAGCAAGTGACTATAAAACTGATAACATATCCCTGCGCAGTCTGTATTTTCCTTTTTCACAGGCAAGTATCTATTTATTTGTTCTAGTGTTTTTACACAGATCTGTTGAGATGTAATCTGCACTGAGGTAAGATAGCATAGCAGGATTAAGATTTAGCGCTTTATCTGATGGCAACAACAGCACATACAGTATTTTCACTATTTTTCTTAAAATCCCAAAAGACTACATTCTGAAATTACTCAGTTTTTTTAAAGAGCATGTGTGTGGGGCATATTTCTTAGCAGCTATGCCTGTTATGTCAAGCAGGCAGTGCTTTTTCTCAAAACTTAATGAAAATTTTTATTTGGAATGAGTCTTACCTGGCTATGTTTTGCCTGGCGCAGATGACTGCTACTTCAAAATTGTGAACCTTTAGTAATAGGTGCCCTTTAATGGGAATACCTACACAACCATAGCCATAGTGGTGTGAATGCAGTGTGATTAAAAAATGAGGCAGAACAGCAAAATACTGCTTTTAATTTATCATTTAGTGGTAGAAAAAGGCTTGTTTACTTCGTTTTCATCTTCTGTGCTCTTAAGACTTTCAGCCATTATTTTGAAATGTATTTTATAATAAAACCTTGGTGGTTATGTTGCCTAGGGCTTTAGTGTCCATTTTCAAGAAAGGAAGTATTTTTAAGCCTAAAAAATATTCTGTTGACTGATTACGTTTCAGCATTTTAGTTGGATGCTGCTGCCTTGAAATATACTTATTATAGCAGAGACTTAAAAATAATTATTTGTGATCCTATGAATCGAAAAGGTTCAGTAAGTCCTGTATATGTGCAATATAATTTTTATTCTATTTCAAGCAATTAGTTTAATTTTGCAAGCTTGGTGTATGTTGTCTATAGTTATTTTTAAAGATGAATCTGTTCACTCCCATACATCCAGTTGCAAGCATGTGTGTCTGATGTACGTGTCCAGCTAGCACGCCTGATCGGAGCTGCCCTTTGGTCACTGGTGACTGACGTGAGGTGACAGGCGATGTCTCTCCAGCTCCTGGTGCTCCCCGAGGCTGCCCCCTGCAGACCCCCTGGGCAGGAGCATCTGCCCTGCTCCTGCTTGGAGAGCATCCTCAGGGGCTGCCCGATGTGTAGAGCCGCCCATCCCACTGGCCCCGTCTGCCCAGCAAGGCTTTTTTAGCATAGGAGTTGCAGCTCGCTTGTCGGCGCTGTGGGAGGCACAGAGCCAGGTGTGCTGCTTGTGCTGGACCTTCTCCTGCCTCTGTAGTCCTCGTCCAGGTGAGGCTCTTCTAAGCAGACAGAGGGAGACGGACCTGGCAGGCAGGACCAGTCTCTAAGGTTATTCCTGGAGTCAAACCCAATCTTGTCACGTGCAACAATTTTTCTTTGTCATAGGTGCTGCAACCTTTGATGCAGCCCAGGATAAAACATTATGCTCTTCTCATTAAGAAACTCCTGGACGTGACTCTTGCAACTAAACTACGTTATGCCCAGACTCTTTGCACTGTGTGGTGATCGTGAAACCATACTAGCTTGTCACCGAGAAGACTTTGTTCTTGGTTCTGCAGTTAATGTGTTAACTGGGAGCCGTGTTAATCCCCGAGATGAAAACTTGCAGAAAGACAGGGACTGTCAGAAGCCTCTCAGTCTGTGGCTCTTACAGTAAGACCTCAAATTAATTCTCCTCCATGTCAAGAGCGTTTGGCCTTAGACACAACAAAGACAGTCACATTTCATTGCGAAGTCAGGTTTCAAAGCCTGTTTGCCCAGGTGCTCGTTCAGCTGTCCTTGGTAGAAGAACCTCGGGCAACTCTGTACAGTGCAAAACAGTCATAAACCCTTGCATGCTTGTGCTGAGTGCTCACCAGAGCCTGGAGGCCTGATCTCGGCCATTGCTGCCTGACCCTCTGCCTATAGATGCTTCCAGTAGGCAACCCTTGGCATGGAGTGCATGCTGTGTTAAAGTGAAAAAGGAAGCAGGAGTACACGGCAAGGTCAATTGGCATGTGCAAAGATCTGTCCAGAAGATCCCTCCTCTATAGTCCAGTTCCCCCTAAAAACTCCATTAAACTATAATCCTTCACATGTATCAATGGGAATATCTAAAACATATTCCACTCATTTCCCAGGGATGAACAGATACCTGCACGAGTGCTAAACAAGATCTACTGCGAACACACAGTGATCTAGACACGTTACAGAAAGAAAAACTGAGTGCATTTCACACAACACAGATTACTTTTTCAAGGTTAATTCTGGTGACCACACCCAAAGTAGGGACATTCTGACATGAGGAAGGCTGTTAATTATCATGTGCTACATATAGTTAATGCCTGGAATTATTTTCACAAGGTTTGCTTGATTTTTCTGAGCATCTAAATAGAAGGTTGAGGGGGAAGCGTGGAACAAGATGTGACTTCCCAGCTGTGAGAAGACATAGGAGGTGAAATGTGGGTGAACGCACTTGGGGTTGGCAGAGATACGGGGAAGGCGTTTGCTTAGGTCCACTGATCAGGCATGGCGCCGGAGCCAGGACAGGTTGTGTCTTGGGGCGAATCGCTTGGTGATCTCAGCAAGACCTTGGCCCTGTGGGCTCAGAGGGAGCACGTGCCTGGGATGAGTCCTTGAGTGTGCTTCTCTCTAGACAAAGTACCTGAGAAACACTCTGATAATCTTCAGATTTGCTGTGTCTTCATTCTGAGAGAAATGTCTAAAATCAGTTGTTATTTTGAAAATGGGGCTTTAATTTCATCATCAGCCGATTCATTTTTCCTGCATGGCAGGATGATGTTTACTCAGCTTTGTAAAACTGCTTTAAAAGCCTAGAAAAAGGAAGCCTGTACATGTGAAGTATTATGAAGATGACATGCTGTGGCATGGTCATCTCATTTCCACGGGTGTTCAGAAAGTATTAGAAGTATCTGTGAAGTTTGTGTGTAAGTGCAAGTAAAATGGTGAAGGAAACAAAGAACTTAGAAAATCGGTGTACACTACAACATGCCTTTGACCAGAAGTCTCTCTTTACAATCTTCCCAAGACTGGAGTTCAGGGACAGAGTAGATGAGGAGTGCGGTACCTTGGCAGGATCACGCAGGGCTGGAGGAATGATATATTGGGGCTAATGTAATTTGTGAGTGAGGGACATTGTTCAAGCACTGTATGAAAGTGCTTACTTCCTGCCTCTAACTAGAGCTATCAGTATATCACTTTCAAAATGAGCAGTTTAAATTAAAAGCTAAACTAAAAGAAACCTGGCTGCATCTGGGACTTGTCAGAAGCCTCATTCAGATATGCCATTGTCACATTTTTCCAAGAGCCTGAAGATGTGGAAGATAATTATCCCATCCCATAGACAAGTCTATTTGTTCCTTACACCAGTCGCTTCTATGGCTGTGCAATTTGAGTCTATCTCTTTTTTAACTCCTCACTTAAAGGGTACAACAGATGTATCAGGCGGCTGCTATCCTTAAATTTCCTGTTTGCATATGTTGCAAACATAAACATTTTGTAAAGTTAAGTTTACTTGTCTGGATTTCCCCTAGTCTCAGATCACCTTATACATCTGCAGATTATGTGCTTCATTACACCTCTTAAATTAACAGGTCTGTCATGCCAGTAACAGCCTTTAAGGAGAATTTGCCCCTTCGGATGAAGACAAATCTTCTGCAGCTTTTGCAGATGTTGCAGCAGGCCTGGTCCCTGGTGATCAGTGTAAGGGTAGAATTCCCTCACCCCACACCAGAGGTGACAGGAGTTCAGAGGCATCCCATGTCCCAGCCAGCTGGTGGGTAGCTGGTAAACCTGCGATGCTGGGCTGTGATCCTGGCCATCTACTAGCTCCCTTCTCACTTGACAGACATGGCAACCGTCTCTTAAGCTTGGTCCCACCGTAGACAGTCCATTGGACAGATGCTGTTTATTTTTTGTTCTGTTCTAACTTGCTCTCAGAAGGATGGGCATGATAAAACCAGCAGGGGCTACGTTATGTCTCTTGGGGGCCAGTGGGCTGTCCACATGTGTTTTGGTGGAAGCTTACCCCGTGTTGTGCGGCACCGCCAACAGCACCCGCACACCCAGAACATCAGTCTGGGGGGACTAAGATCATAGTTTCTAGACTGGGTCCTTAATTCTGATCATGGCGTACTTCATGGCACTCTGAAAATAGATGTTTTTCACCATTCCATGTGCCACCTTCCCTCCCTTCTGTCAGTCCTAGTACTACCTTGCGTTTGGACTTGTCAGCACCAACCCATTGCAAAGGACTTACTGAAAAGTAAACGGTTGTGTGGTGACTTGATGGCACAGCAATGAAAATTAATTTCCCTGAAACTTTTTAAGCTTTTTTTTTCTCATGTTCTTTTTACCTGGGTTAAAGCTTTTGTAATGAACACATTGTTTTCTTACAGTGTCAGGTTGGAGAGGTGGATTCTTTGTCAAAAATCTTGACACTCACAAATATGAAATATTGTGCAGAGAAACAAAAATCACTCATAATAAGCACGTGAGCTGATGCAATTTTTTTTTCTCTGATAGAGAATTTGCTTTCTGAATCGACAGTTAGGTCCCAGCATCCCACACATCCCCTGCAGGGTCTAGTAAGATAACATTAAGAACATCTGACTAATCTGAATTATAGCGGGTCTCCTGATCAGCTGATGCGAGCTAAGGGTGAGAGGTAGAGGACTGACCACCCATCCTAACACTGGCTGCTGCTTCTGATCAAACTGGCACATCTTACTTGCTGGGCCTTGCGCATCTAGTCCTTGCTGAGTCTTTTTTGGGCTCTTTTTTTTTTTTAGCACACAAGAAGCTCTACTGGCAGTTTGTCATGGTCTAGCAGTCCGTGCCTCGAGTGCCGAACCGGCTTTAGGAAGGCTGCACAGGGTGGTGAGTTCAGGCTTTGCTTTCCTGCTACACTCTGTCCAGCTCACAACAGCTTGCTTCGTTTGTACAGAGTCCCAAGTGCTGCCGGGTGTACTCGGACAGGACCGCGTTAATCCGGGATGTTGGTAACAGTGGTCACTGGTATTTAGGCAAAGGCTTTTGAAGACACGGATCTTCTGCGCACAGCGAGGCCAGGACATCAGCGTAGTCCCTGCTGTCGTAGTGCATTGTCACGGGGAGGCTGATGTGCAAAGGACCTGATGGGGACTGGGCGCCTGGTCACTTCACCAGCTGCAGCCCCCCCGAGTATTATCACCATAATCTTTACATTTGGATAAAAGGAAATTGGAGATGCCTATTTGCACTGGTGAAGATGAAAATACGAATTTCAGAAGTGGAGGGAAGGAGAGGGAAGGGATTGCCTTTCTTCGCATTAATATAAGATGAAGATTAATTCTGCTAGCAGGATTCTGTCGTCTTGTCAGAATTCAGTGATTTTCCATTTTGGATCAGTGCAGTGCCAGAATGTAAATCCGATCGCCTTGTGTCTTTCAAAATAAAATCAAAAAGCCTTACTGATTGCTTATATGGGCAGCTAGCACACCTTAAGAAGTAAGAAGGGTTCAGACAGGAATATAATAAGGCCCGGGAAAGTGGCAGCATGAAAGGGATGACCTTTATTTGCAATCATAGCTGAGATTTACAGTTTATTACTGATAGCTTTTATAAAGAGCCATTCAGTTCAGAGGTGAGAGGTTTGTCATCTGGAAATGCAATTAACTTTAGCCTTATCCCAATCCCCCTGGTCTTAGTGTGAGAGCAGCACTTCAGCAATATCATGATTTTCCCTCTAATTTCTTTTTTCCCTACATTTTTGTCTCTTATACCCCTTGTTCTTTGGCATAAATGCAGGTGCATGTTTTTTGCTGCTATTATTTCATTATTATTAGATGCACCTTTGAATTTTTTATTAGATCCAACTTGATTTTTGAATGAGAAGATTTCAAAGAAGAGTGACATTTAAACCTGAGAAGAACTAAGATAACTCATGGAATGAAATTGTGCTATATATGTCAAAAATTAATTACAGACATGGAGAATCTCAAAAAAAAAAAAAGGGGGGGGAGAAGAAGAAACAGTTGCTTTTTAAATAGTGATGATTATTGCTCCTCCACACACAAAGCCCGTATACTGTGGCACCCGCACTTGCATGATTTAGCCTTGATGCTTGGTTATGTACACTGATACATCTGCCAGATGCGGATGCACCATACGTGCCCACATATACACACACCAAGGAACATGGTATGAACAAATGAAAGGAGTTTTGGTATCCCTGCTGTGTGCGTATGAGAAATCCCTAAAGGTCTATTTTCGTTTCACAGGTTTGCTTTTATGGCCTCGTCTTGTCTGTTAAGTCAGGCCTGTAGGAATTTAAGAGCCAGACACAAAAGTAAGAATTTAGTGCGCTTGGCCAGTTGGTTTAGGTTATTTGACATATAGCCCACATATATTTTCCACAGTAGGCTCTGCCAGACAGATCAGAGGAGCGAGCGCCCAGGCCGGAGGCGTTAACCCGGCGGAGCAGCCGAAGGGATTTTGTCCTGGCCCTGCTGCGCCCTGTGCTCCTGTGTCGCAACGTGCTGGCCGAAGGGACCTCAGAAATTCCTACAGGCTCTGCTTACTCCCGGGTAAACTAGGGCAGAATAATTACTGCCACCGTGGTTTTCATCCCTGTTTTATTGTGGCTATTATTTTCATCAGTGTTAGAGGTTAATATCCCTATTTTTCTCCTCTGCTGCCTGAACACAATAGGGGCTTAGCGCAGAGTCAACCCAGGTAGCCGAGGCAGCAACACCATCTCCAGTGAGTCCAGATTAACGTGTCTCTAACGAGGGTCCCCGGCTTGGGGTAGGGATGGCCCCGGCTGCAGCTCATCCCGCCGGCACGTGGAGCTGGGGCTGCTGCTGAGCATGCCTTGTTTTATCTCCGTGTGAAAGACAAAGACCGAGGATGGCGTGAAACCGGGCTGCAGCGCGGGGCTGGAGGAGTCTTGCACTAAAGAGAGACTTTCATGCCACGTCTCGGCTCATCCTATCTAGCCGGGGTGTTTGTGCGGCACCTATCCCAGTGGTGCCCGAGTGCCTGACAGAGTGGAGGAAACGGCATCCCGGCTTCAGTGTCCTTACAAATGCCTTTCTGTGGTGCAAACAAGTGTTAATGTGAAAGAAGAGATTGCCTGAAACAACACGCGCTCAGACTGGAAAAGTAAACACTGCCCTTTGCTGCAGAAAGCTTTTGTTCTAAGGTGCTCTTTATCTTGATGATATTCCAGTCCAAAAAGCCTCCTTCCTGGCTCTTGACAGCAATAAAGAAAACCTCAGCTGTACTTAGAGGTTGTGGGTTGTTTTTTTTTTTTTTAACCCTGAAGATCCAGAACTGGGTAAGGGTGTCCTTGGTAGGAATGCCTAAGTTTTTTTTATTTTCCTTGGGGTTTTTTTACCCCCTTTTTTTTTTCTACCCCTCACGCAAGCTGAGTGCTTTTATCTTAACTCTTGATTACACAGGAAGGATAGTCCCGCTGGCAGTGCAATTATTTATTTTGTTTGGAGGCAGAGGATCTGATTTTCCTGAGCTGAGAAATGGGATCAGTTTGTAAATCCTGAGGTAAATCTATCCTGCTCCCAGGGAAAGGGAGCAGCAGTGGAGACGCTGTACGTGCAGCAGGACAGAGCGCTGTATTGAAATAACTGCGTTTGGTGTTTCCTATTGTGTAATGGAAAAAAGTAAAATTTAAATAGATGATAAACTTTCACTTTTTTGTTAATATCCTAGATAAACTGTTCAGCCCTGAATTTTATTTTTTTTCTGTTCTGAGTATCAGGGGTAAAAAGAAATGAGTTCACAGATCGTCAAGTAGCCGGCTCAGGTTTTGATCTATAAGGTGGAGAACGATTTTGGCAGCAGTTCTCACAGCAGCCAGGTACCTTTTAGAAAGTCCATGGGAATGAGATGACAAAATGAAAATAAAGGTACCACATGCTGAAAGGCACAAGGAAAGCTCAGGCTCTGCCTTTGGGGTTGCTGGGCTTGGGCTGCTCCCGGTCGCTGCTGAGCCCATTGCCACAACGGTGGGAGCTGCCGGACCCTCGGCTCTGGGGGACTGGGACAGAGGGACCGGACTTTGGGCAGTTCTGTAATTTAAAGTTGTGTTGAGTGTGTTGAGCTCCAGCTTCCGATATCTGCCACGGAGGGAAGGACGTGCCGTACGGCCGGGCTCCCACAGACCGTGAGTTTAAGCAGCATCACCAGCACCGTGACATCCACCGTGCTCTCAGCGCGGCGGCCCTTGGGGCAACCCCATCTCCTCTGAATGTCTGCTACCACTTGTTAACGAGGTGCGTTTCAAGGATGTCACTCAACATTCCCTTCCATTACTAACCATAGAGAGACAATGGGGTGCTATATGCTTATATATACTTAGCATAGAGGTACGTAAAAAGAAAGGATTTTACAGTCTGTAAAGAAAGCCCTTAGTAACTGGTAAACATACCGTTGCAGTGGTGGATACCAAATCAATGCTAATAAATAAAACAGGATAAAAATACTTTGATATGTTTTTAGT
>VZTL01095751.1:0-11823 GCA_013400535.1 Scopus umbretta | reverse complement strand
GTGTGGTCAGCAGGTTGAGGGAGAGGAGTCTGCCCCTCTGCTCCTCTCTGGTGAGACCCCACCTGGAGTACTGTGTCCAGTTCTGGAGTCCTTAGCACAGGAAAGACATGGACCTGTTCGGGTGGGTCCAAAGGAGGGCCATGAAGATGACCAGAGGGATGGAACACCTCTCCTGCGAGGAAAGGCTGAGAGAGTTGGAGTTGTTCAGCCTGGAGAAGAGCCCAGGGAGACCCGACTGCAGCCTTTCAATACTTAACGGAGGCTTATAAAAAAGATGGGGACAGACTTTTTAGTAGGGCCTGTAGCAATAGGACAAGGGGTAATGGTTTTAAATTAAAAGAAGGTAGATTCAGACTAGATACAAGGAGGAGGTTTTTTACGATGAGGGCAGTGAAATACTGGAACAGGTTTCCCAGAGAGGCTGTAGATGTCCCATCCCTGGAAACATTCAAACATCTTGTTGTGGGAAGAAGATCTGTGACTGCCCATGCCCAACTGATCAAATCCTCCTGAATAAGGTACTGAGGACGTACTGGAAAGGGATGCATGAGCTGCACTTCCTCCTGGCTGAAAGGAGCCCTTGCAGGATGTGCAGCTGCTTGGTAAGCCAAACACAGTAGTTTATCCTCCAACTTCCTACATCATGGCCAAGAGGAAAGCAGCATAGTTAGCAATCGTGGTAGCTGCTTAACTTATTTTACACCTTTAAGTTCATATTTGGAGTGTAAAGAAGGTGAAGCCAAGTTTTGCTAAATTGGATACAATAAGGCTTCTACAGCCGTGCTGTTAGGGGTGTCTAATTCCTTGATTTCAAATGAAAAAATGAAAATGAGAGCTTACTTCTGTATTGTGGCATTAAAGCAATCTGGTTTTCAAATGCAATGAGCAATAAATAGCCTAGTCGAAACTGAGATGTCTCCATCAGGCTGTTTATATAACATATCAACAGAAAGCTTCCTTGGTATGTGTAAGGTGACTGTTCGTAGTTCCAGTCCTTCCCGTAGCCTTTTTATGGCACGCACATATTCCACATGCATCCCGGTACAAAGTGTGTGCATGGACTAATGTTTCTACTGGAGTCCAATATCCACAGCTTGAGACGGTGCTCATCTTTCAACATGTCATTTAGTAAGAAACCAAAAGAGAGACATACTGTCCTCTCAATATTACTGGGTTCAGCTGTGAACCATGGGAAGAAACCCTTCTATATGTAAACATAGAGACTGGGGCTGAGCCTGAGTAGACGGGATGGAAGAAAAAGGACCCATCTGTATTTCTGGGATGATAAAATGGTACCAGTGGGAAGCAGGATGTGCCAACTACCTGATTGTTGGGAGAGGGCACAGCATTTCACGGCGGAGGCATATTATAATAAGAAGTTCAAGGAATCCGCTGTGATTCAACAGCTGGTTCAATCAAACCAGCTGAAACTGCCTTCAATACCATCCTGGACCAGATTTTTCAGAAGAATTCAGCAGCTTGGTAGCTAAGCCCTTTTGCAAAACATCTTGCCACTTATTGTCACAATAGAAGCCGCTGGATGCTGACCACTTCAGAGAAGCTGGACCAAATGCGAGATGCCAAGCACTTGAAACTCTGGCATTGAGCTCTGTGGAGAATTTGATCCATTATGTGCTGCTCCACTTCAAAGTGGGTAGCAGCTTGTGACAACCGTACAGCATCACAGCAAATGTCACTTTTTGTGCAAACATTTAACCAACAGAAAGCGGCTTTTTTAGCGTGGTAGTAAATTTCACCCAAATTTCAATTTGCTTTGATTTTTTTTAGAATTTTCACTGAATGGAAAAGAAATACTGGGTTTGGGCCTTTCTGATGAAAATATTTACAAAATTTTTCAGGGTAGCTTGGGGTGCAGGAATGACAGAGGAAAGTAGTGTTTCCTCACCAAGGCTTGTTTACTGTTTTCTGATACAACAAAAAGAACATTATTAGGGCAAGTTTAAAACAAGAAAGAGACAAAACCTATTCTTCTGAGATTTTCCTGCCGTTTTCTTCACAGATTCATGTTTTAACATTGGGAGAAAAGACACACACCTTCTCAAAGGAAAGAGGAAGACAGTTTAGCACAAACTAAGAGCTGCAGTTAAACTCTGCAATCTGGGTTCAGACCCATCTCCAGCTTTCAGTATAATCTTTCTTTGGATATTCTTTTTTTTAAATCAAAACCAGGAATTATACAGCTGTTGAGATAAGAATAATTAAGAACAATGCATTTCCTTTTAAAGCTCCTCAAAGGATAACCTCTAATAAGATGGATTGAGCGTCTCATTCAGGCCACACACAAATGATGGCTCATATTTAGTAACAACATTTTTTGGGGAAAAGATAAGCTAATTTTGCTCAAGAACAGAGGGTGGTCTTTAAGCCTTGCATTTGTCAAAGAAACAAGCACTTTTTTATCTATTGTGTATAATCTTCCACAGCTCAAGAGGAATAATGTAGGGGGAGGAATAATGTAGGGGGAGGGAAATTCAGGCAATGTATTTATGTTGGAGCTCAGGCCTGAGCATCTGAACAGAGCATAAAGTTAGAGACAACAGGATGGATTTTGGAAACCTCACTTGCACTCCAAGACTTACATGTGCTGATGCCATTGCTTCTGTAGGTTCTCAGCCTTGCAAATAAGTGCTGGATGATCTGTGATCTGGGTGCCACAGAGTTCGTCTGCATTTATAAGGAAACTGAAAATCAGTTTCTCATAGATAACACCTCTGTTGCTTTTTTTAATGCCCTTTTCTTTCAATGGAAAAGATTAACTACCTATCTACACAGAACGCCAACAAACAACATCATGGTAGAAGTGAGCCTGCAGGATGCCAGGGAATCCTTGTGGTCCTCTGCTCCCTCCCCAAACTTGCTGGGATCTGTGCACTATGAGTGCTTAGCACTGGATGGTCCTCCTCTCATAGGATCCAGAAAGGCACAGTCAAAGAACTAGGACCTACATCTGGTAGGTGGTCCCTCTCGTTCTGAATGCCTGCTAAGAGAGTGGCTTACAGTTTGCTGTCATGCACACTAGTGTGAATCCAGAGGAGTGCAGTGAGGATGCTCCTCAGTAGCCTTTGAGCAGGGTGTTGGAGAGCAGAGCACAATCTAGTGCCTCTTCTCCATGCTTGTGAAACCGGCCTCATTTGGAAGAGTACATGGGGGAAAGCCTTAATGTGGAGAAAAGGCAAGACATATTGCAAAACATGCCATTGACAGGTTCTTCTCCTCCCCTCGAGACATTTCACCTGAAAAAAGAGAAGTACCAGCTGGAGTTATATATGATTCCTGCTCCTAATTGCCAAATGCTTCCCCTCTCCCCTTTGTATCTGTTACAGATGCATCATCCACATATGAATGTTTCCTGGAATTTGGTTCCAGAGATTTGAGCCTGTGAAGTTTTGGGGCCAGACTTACTCAAATGGAACTCCCAGGGAGCAGAAATTGCTTCTCTGTTTAAATCAAGAGGCTTATCAGGGAATGTTAAACGATTTTTTTACAGCTAAAAGTCAAAAGATCTGACCAGTCTTCTCCTTGCTATTTGCTGCATAACTTTCAAATTAAAAATAAAAATAAAAAAAACAACAAAACCAACAAAAAAACTCTCTTTCCAGTCCCCCTGGTCCTCCAGACAGCCAAGTCTGTTCCTGTCACCACCCTTCTAATTACTGGAAAGACCCCACTTGGCTGGAGAGATCAATGCAGGATTGTTTTACACCAGCCCAGATATTTTGCCTGCTTAAGCAGAATCTAAAAGAGTAATAGAGTGATCCATTAGCCAATCAAAGAGCATTCAATCAAGCAGTGCTCTGCATTTATCCAGCATTTTTCACCAGCAGCAATTAAGAATTCATTGATTACAAGCAGTAATTAGATCTAATCACATGCCTGCAAATGAGGTGTTATGAAAACATGAAAATGAGTGCTGTGTTTTAAAATGGATTTTGGTGATGAAGAAGGAGATAGGCATCTCATGGGATTCTCAGGAGCCCCTCATGCACAAAATTCATAAAGACAAGGTACTCATCACCCCCCAAGAACTGGGCCCTACTGGTCCATCCCAGGCAGGGCTGTCAAACATTAAAGCCTCTGATTTTGTTTTTTGCTGAACTCCAACCACTACTCCATATTACCCCATTATAATAAAAGAGATCACAACAGGGGAGCACAGGCAAGTGAGCTGGAGGCCTGGCAGCACTGAGATCAGTGGCACAGCAGCCCTGGCCAAGGACCACACACTGAATGGGATACTGCCAGGGTCAGGAGTAACTGAAAGCAGTTGTAGTCTGCCAGACTCCATAGGATTACCTGATGTGATTTTGCTGTCATTTTTAATCCAAGGGTTGTTTTTTAATTTTTTTTTTCAAGGCAATTTAATTTACACATATGCCTATACGTATTAACAGATTTTAGTAAAGGTGAGGTCATCCAGTTTGTGCCTTAGGCTGACTAGTAGGTTACAAAAGCTCTGTTAGCAACTCTATACATGTCTGTGCTTTCTATACCTGCTGCATTGGTATTTGGTGTATATGTAGCACGGCTGTAAGACAATGTCTAAATACATAGAAGGACTTTTCTGTCCCAAGCCTGGTCCTGCTTTTCACAACCTCAACCTTCTTGTTTTTCACACTCCTCCATTCCACTCTAATTTCCATTGTTTTATCTCACCCAGCTCTTTCTGTCCCTCCCCTCAGCAGGACACAAAACAAACAAGAGGCAAAGCCTTCATTTTGCAGTGTTGCAAAATTGGGTGGGTTCATAGGAAAATATCAAAAAACCAAAAAGGAAACCCAATCCTTTCTCCCAGCACCGATGGCTTGATTCCAGGGCCGAGAGAAGAAAAAACTGCAAGGCTGCATTCGCAAGGGCTGGCATGGACACCTGGCTGCATGGCTGCAGGGCTGCCAGATTGCTCCCAGGGAACAGCATGAATCATGAGTGAAGGCTGGATCCTCCACACAGCGTGCACACGCTTAGCTTTATGCACTTGGACGCTGCCATTCACTTCCCTACACCCACTCTTCTACTAAAAATTAATCAAGGGCGAGGAGGTGGGGAGACCCGACGCGGTTGCATGAGTAAAATCAGGAGGCATGCAAATCCCGCAGTAGCACGATACAGATCACATTCCCATCCCAGTCTAGCCTGCTCCACCCTTCCTCCACGGACGGGGGTGGAAAGTAGATGCTCAGACTAACACCTGCACAAAGGCTGTTCTTGGTGTTCAACATGGTTTGCACCCAGCATAATTTACATGCCTCGCTTCTTTTGCATGATGCAACAATCCTTTCAGCACACAGATGGGAAGGCTCACAGCCCTAATGTCACCAGTCCCTGCATATTCAGAAAGGCCTACTTAAAAGAATGTTCCTTTGGCCTTGACTTTTCTCTTGCCAGTGTGCATGAGGAGGAAGGTCAGAGGGTGTACTGCCACTGTAAACCAGAACATACGGCCCGGTATGTGGTGGAAAGGCAATCCCTCAATGGGGGTGATAATGATTACGATGGGGTGTATTGCAATTAGGATACCGGAAATGGAGCCTTTCAGCAGAGAGGGTGCTGTATTAGCTCCAGTATTAAAGTGGTTGCAGTATGTGACAGTAATCTAAGAGAGAAGGGAAATCTGGGCACCAAATGGTACGGCAAAGGACCCTTTAGAGCCTGTGAGCTGTGATGATGTGCAAATGGCAGAACACAGATGCTGATATCCCGGTAATATTGCAGGGAGGCCCAAACCAGAATATGTCCAGATAAACTGCTGACTTCTTACTCTTCTTGGGGATACCCCCCAGGACTCATGGGTAATGTGATGGGCAAAGCAGATCATGGAAGACCTTGTCAGTGCTGCTGCTATTGCTCAATGGCTGAAGTGTTTGGGAAATGCATGCTGTTTCTTGGCATGGTAAGTAGGGTGGCAGCATCTGAGTCTCTGCTTTCTTCTGTCAGTGTTTAATGATTCCACAGGTCTCAGTGGAGTTGCCTCCATGTAAAACTGGCACATCAGCAAGCCAAATCAGGCCTCAACATCTGTAAAGCTGGGTAGGTTCACAAGGATTTAATTCCCTCTTAAGTATGTACAAATCACATGGGATGACACTGCCTAATTCCCTGCATTTCTACATAGCACGGTACTGTCACTATTCACTGGGAAAGAATGTCATATTTGCATTTTCCCAAATGCGGTAATACTGACATTGCTCATCTTCTCCCAATACTCAGTAGCAATAACTTTTCTCTCTGTCTCTGGAGAAAAAGGTCCAGATTTTCCATATTGCATTGTACTGTCTATGACGGTCCTCATCCTGGTTCTATCACCTCTGCAGTGACGTGGAGACTAAGCGTATCTAACCATATGCACTGAAAAATCAGAAATAAAAGCAAACACAGTTTTTTGCCTGTGGCATTCATAAAGCTACAGGACAAGCTGAAGTTCTGCCTGCAGATATTTATTGGTAAGCACCACCAAGTAAAACAGGCACCGGAGAGCAGATCATGCAATGGCTCCCTCAGTTACTGACTCCACCACCAGCTCCAAAGCTGGGAGTACTACAGAGCCATTGGGGACCAGGACTTCTTGTCTTGAGTGCAGTACTAATAAGCTGGCTTTTCTTTCAAGAGTCGCATTAGTCTCTCCACATGGACCCATGCTGAGCATATGTACCAGCTCAGTTGTCTGCACCATACACCACTAAGGGTGGTAGGGCTTGCTCTGAGGGTGCAAGTAGGGTTTTCCCCTTGAAAAGACAGTAGGTTTTTAGTTTTTTACTTAGAAGCGTATATGTCCAGGCAGCCTCAGGAAAGAAGATGTGCAGGAAGTGTGATAGACTTTGCTCTTTACGTAGATGACAGTCTAGCTCAAATACAAGAATAGAGTTATATTTTAAATGCCCTCGGGTGCCCTTCTAAGTGCCTGTAGAGGGCATGTCCCAGCACCCAGCTGATGCTTGAGGTCCTGCCAGGTACCCCAGAAGTGCCACATGCCCACATTAAGGCAGCTAGAGCTACTTACATGGACTTCACACTGCAAAGGCATTGCCTAGGTGTTGCAGAAGCAAGTGGGTTACATGTGGCACAATCAGGTCATTTCACAGCAGGTACATCTGTGTTCTAAGGACCTGACCCTGCTCTATTGGTTTTTCTGTCAATGCAAGAAATTGTGTTAAAGGACAGCATCTGATATTTATCAATGAAGGGGTGACACTGCTACCCAGAAGAGACTTTCTCAAAAGGTTGTCTCACTAGAGGAGGGTGACCAGGAGCTGCACAGGTGTTACCCATCCACCCACACTCAAGCTTGCCCTGTCCACTAACCAGGCTTCTGACACCTGGGAGGGCCAGCCTCAGCATTTAACCTGGAGAACTTAAATTTTCTTCTCAGCACAGAGACCCTGATCTGTCAGTGCAGGCACTGGCAGACTCGTGTCTTCCTGTTTGGAAACATGGTGAGGGGTCATAATGCCACATGGAGGGAGGCAGAGGTGCATCACCAGGGGGGACTGCTGTACAATGCTATCAACCCAGCCTGTGAAAAGGCTGCATCACACCAATGGCACAAAATTCTGTACAAACATTTTCATGTAAGAAATCACACCTCCGGGCCTGTGTTTGCCACAGCGTGTTGGGCATTCATTTCACCCAGGAGTAAAAGGCTGTGCTGGTCTGGAGCAGGGTCATTCCCAACCATCAAGAGGGGTAGAGGAGGGAGTTGGCTGTGGTTTTTGCTCTGGGTCCAGCTCCCAGAGGCTGTGCAGGTTCTGTACCATTAAACAAAGCTAAGCTCATGAGCTACACTTGTGTTGCTATTGTCTTTGCTGCTGTTTTTGTTGTTAATACCTTGGCTGCTGCTATTATGTCTGGTGTTTTTAGTGCAGGAGCCAAGAAAATAGCATTAACCGAACAACCTCAAGACAGCAGAGGTTGCCAGGTTGAGAAACCCTCTGATGCTGAGAAACAAAGCGAGTGTCTCTCTTCCACCTCAGGGCTGTGACCTGTGTTGGCTTTCGGCCATGGAAACCCACGCAGCCCTGTGGCTGAATGACAACCACGGTAAGTACAAGTGTTAACGGCAGGTGCTTGGGTTTGATTATGTTATTTCGTAAAGCACACCTGCTGAAGTTAAGAGCATAGGGGTTGGACAAACAGGCTACTTGAAAATACACAGCCACTAGAACAGGGGAAAAACAGTTGGTGTATTGGGGATTTTTTTAATTACTCTGAATTATTTGCAA
Source organism: Scopus umbretta (assembly GCA_013400535.1). Taxonomy (NCBI): domain Eukaryota; kingdom Metazoa; phylum Chordata; class Aves; order Pelecaniformes; family Scopidae; genus Scopus; species Scopus umbretta. The sequence continues at coordinate 3,589 of VZTL01095751.1, read as the reverse complement.
TATCAGTGGTTTCCTGTGACATCAAGCTTCTGAACATTGCCTGATTGCCATAAACTGTAGTCCATCCAATTTTCCATTCCCGGCTACGCCCAAGCCGCAGCTCATCTGAAAAGCTGCTTCTGCAGAAGACATGTACCAGCTGGCAGCCGAATAACTGATGGAAGGGGGTGACACAGAGGCACCTGATGCGGGTCACTCAGCACTGGCATGGACGGTTCCATTTGATTTCTTCCAATGAATTTCAAGAGAAATGATGGTAAAACAGCTAATGAGTCAAAGGGAGGAAGTGAGAGCAGAGGCTAACAAAAAGTGTGTGAAAGAGAGAGCTCTGTGGACTGCTTTGCCTGTGCCAAGAGCTGGGGAGAGTTTCTGTCAGCTGGTTGGGAAAGTCAAGCAGCTGGAGAGTAAACTACTGTCTTGCCTGCGTGTCTGTGTGTCCGCAAGCACCACTGCCCTCTTTTGGGTGGAATTAGACCTGTGAGTCTGATTCATCCACCAGCACATGCTCCTGCATCGCCTGGGTGCAAGGAAGAGGGACTGATCCTCCCTAAGGAGACTAAGCAGTGGGATGCCAATGCAAGGAGGCTTTGCTCAGGAAGAGTGCTGGTTGACAGCACTGTAGCTGCAGCATTGCAGATGTGGCACATCAGTCTGCTGGCACGCTTTGAGCCAGCTGGGGCAGGCTCCTCAGACAGGCTCCAGCTCCTTGGGTGAGCTGTGCCACTGAAGTTGCAGTTCCTTCAGGCAGTGCTTTACCCCATCTATGGTGCTGCTCTGTTCCATCATCTGTCGTACAAGAGGAAGAAGAATGGCTGAGCAGATTTTGGCTCCAGTCTCGCTGCAGGCAGGTAATTATTTCAGGTGTCACACACCGGTGCCAAGTTCTGCTGAAAACAGCACATTTGGGACCTTCACCATGGAAGCGTCAAAATTTGTTACACTGGGGCAAGGCACACCTTGAGTTGAGCTTTCTTCCTTTGTCCAAGTGCTTTTCTGCAGGACTCCTCCACAGCTGCAAGGGCTGTTGTTAGCAGAGAGATAGATTCAGGATACAGGTCGACCTACTGGTTCAACATATTTGGTGGCCTGTGTCCAGCAACAGTCAGATCTTGGAGGAAATGTGTAGTGGTGCTATTTGTCTCAGACAAGAGAACACATCCCTTTGAGAGCCAGCTCATGCACCCAGAAGTATCTCATTACACTTAATTCAGCTTCCACAGCTACAAAACTTTATCGTGCCCAGTCACAATCTGACAAAGTCCTTACAGTGACCTAGCCATAAAATTTTACTTGATGAGTGACACTTTTTATAAGACCAACTGTTTCATTATGAAACTTTTGAGGTTGGAAAAAAAAAAAAATCCCAAACAAATAAGAACATGCCACTATCTTAATAAGGCCATCGGTGCATTTTTACGTATCCTCCTTGTAGCAATTGTGGCTGCGTGTAAAAGGCAAGCATGCCTTGTGATCGTGAGAGAGTGGCTAAAAAACATGAGTCACACAGTCGAACCTTGTGACTTGGTAGAACTAAGGAGGTCTCCTTAAAGGCAATTTGTGGAAGAATTGGAGAGAAACGCAATTTTTCAAGGTCAGCCAAAGGCTAATGAGCGCTCTTTCATAGTGTGATTGTATTGCCTGAATTTCTGTATTTCAAAGCCAGTCTAACTACTTTATTGCTGAAGCACTGTAACTGAAGAGGCTGTAATAATATTGACAAGTAATCCTGCCAGAATCTGAGATGGTATTCAGCATAATATGAAACATTTTCTCCTTGCCTGGACGAGTACGGAACAAAGAGTTAAACAAATGTGTGGTTCCCCTGAGTACCACTTATCTTTCTTCCCAAAGGGCATGTGTACAGATGCTTTGTAAGTTGGGTTGTCAACAGCTGAGGCTTGTGGCCAGATTCACATGTTCTCCACCTTTTTGCTTGTGAGCTGCAGGAGACTCATCTCCAGAGGGACAGTTTTTCATAACTTAATTAGATTGGCGCCATTCACGCAGCTACAGTTTCAGGTTGGCTCAGCTCTACTTCTGCTCCAGCTCTCCAGTTCAGGGGATTACAGTAGCACTGAAATTGGTTCTGAACTAAACATTTGGCAAGTACTTTGGGTCAAGGAGGCAATTTGTGTTACTGCTGTTGCTAAATTAGAAATAAATAAATAATCAATGTGCAGCCCTTAATGACAGACTAAGAGACAAAATGTTTTTGCAGCTCTCCACTTTGTGTGTATGTAGGAATATGTTGCATTTTTTTTTCCCATGAATGACCAACTCCAGTCTAGTAAACCACTTCAGTTAAAGGAAAGCAATGTCCAACTGCATCCTCTTAGCACAGATTTACACCATGCTTATTTCAGTGTAGCTTTAATTGGCTGGGAATCTGGATGGGCTAACCAAAAATCAGCCAGAGAAGAAGCGTTTCCACTGGAGTTTTCAGTGGTTTAACTGAACCAGTTTAGAAATGGATAGGAGTATAATCACTGAGATTTTTAGCATGGGGACAAAGCCCGTAGCCTTGACTAGCTGTATGCTTCATACTAATAAACTGCAACTCAAGAAAAAGGAGATTTACAAGCAGTGAATGTAGACTAGATGAAAAGAAAGAGCAGGGCCACGTTTCCAAGTGCTACGTGTAAATGGGTGCCTCCTGCCTGCGATGTGCAGATGTTTGTTACAGAGAACAACCTACAAGTATGAGTATCTGGGCTCACTTCCACTCCCTGTGAGCCATAGAGACCCACAGCCTATCCCCCCACCCCAAGCTCCTTGGCGTGGCTCGTACTGCACATGGGCCCACTGAGGTTTTCAGGTTTTACCTGGGCAGCCAGTAGCTGTAAAGCTGCACACTTGTGACTTCTTCACCAGCTTCAGTGATGGATTACAACCCATCCCTAGCAAGCAGTTCTGAAGAAGTCAGCTGATAAATGGCACTTTAACAGGAGCCAGATGGGATAAATTAAAAGGCATCTGGCAAACCCTTTACAAAGGAAAAAATATAGGTGTTTGCAGTGTTGGAGAAAAATGACCACTCCTGGTAGAGAGCTAATAAGAGGGGGGAAATTAAAAAAAAAGTGTCTTTTCACATCACTTCTGAAAGCAAAAAAATACCACAGACAAATCCTTAGACCACGTTATCTCACCTGGATACAAATAAATGCAATTAGACCTTGCTCTGTCCAACTCAAGGTTTTTAGTGCAAAAATTCTTCCTGATACAGTGCTTACAAAACTGGGTTTACCTGTTTATTGTGGGTACTGATTGCTTTATGACTTTTTACTTTCTCTGTGATATAAGCCATTTGTGAGTTGGAAGCAAACCGTGGAAGTCAGTTAGTTACCAGTCTGTAATACTGAACAAATACTTTATAAATAGATTTTTTTGTGACCTGTTTGGGGCAAGTGCTCTAATTCAGGGTCTGAATTTTAAAGGTTATTGGTGGATCTGCACAAATGGCCACATGCATCATTTGCACCAGTGCCTGAATCCTGATTTGTCTGTTGAGGATAGGTAGGACTTTTTTGCTACCCAGTCGCTTACCTGGCACACACCTGATCTCCCTGGGATCCCTTGGTAATTGGGGGGG
>VZTL01095731.1:0-24394 GCA_013400535.1 Scopus umbretta | reverse complement strand
CCACCTACAGCATTGATAATTGGCTTGCGCTTCCTACTCTTAGACCCTGTAACAAGAATCAACAGTTTATTTTTACTCGTGCACCTTTTTCTAGTAATATTGAATGATAGTGCAAGAGAAGAAGAAAATCCATACATGCCAGGCCATCTCAGTTTGACTGCTGGAAGAAGACACCAAAGGGAAATTCAAGCTGAAATGTATCAACACTCCAGGGACGTGAGGCTGACTGATGAGCTAGCTTTTACTGCTGTACTCCATCCACATCCTGCTAATAGAGGACACTGGAGCAGGAAGTCGTAATGAATACGGTAGCCAACCCTCTCGCTTTACTCCCTTTATTTTTAGACTTTATCTTTTCCCTGGGGTAAAATAGTTTGGAACTTGGGGGTGCTATGCCTGGCATTGGGCAGAAATATGACTTATTAGTGAGTGCTGCCTGGTGTGCAATTATTCAGGAGATGAGTGGGCTCTTTCCCTGTAGCTAGAGGTTGCTGAGATTGATTGATTGTTGGTGTAACATAATTCCAGTGTGCGGAGGCCTGGCATCCTGTTTGCTTCTGCAAATGGATGAAGATAGTGAATTAATGGAGCAGTATTTTTCTTTTAATTTTGGGTGTTGGAAAGAGTGGGAAAACCACTGCCTAAATGTGGCATCTAAATTTAGATGTCTGAATTAGCAATGCAGGAAACATAGTAGTGAGTATAGCAAGCAGCTCAGTTCCTCCAGTGCAATGCTGGCAGTATAGACAACTTGGGCACTTCACTCATTCAGGCATCTAAACAGTGCAGAGTAGGCATCTTTTTTCACCCATTGTGAAAAATGTGTGTGGGATGCTTCCTCTGGATGTCCTTACACCGAGGTATAACTGGCATTTTAATACAACTTTCATCACATACTTCCCGCTGAAGTGGTCTTCACAACAGATTTTTTGCTTGTACTTTTTTTGATCTGAATATTTGCATATAGTAGTTTCTGCTTCCACAGCTGTTCTGTGTTTGGTTTCCTAACTGGTAAGAAATGCGGTATGCTGAAATCAAAGCTGAGCCTGATAGTCTATTGTATAAATATAATTGTAAGGGAAAATCCAAGCAGTTACTGTATTACAGCAAAAATGTGTGGGTCGATGGTCTTGGTAGAATTCAGTTCTTGCATCAGGTCTCTTATGGTGCAAGAAGAAATTTTTATTACGTGTAATAATTAGCTTTTGAAATAAAGGGTTTTATCTTGCATTTTAATCACCCTGCCTTAATAGCAGGGAATAAAAATCATTTTGTAAGAGTCCCAACTCTGTTCTCAGTGTTTTCTAGAATGACATTTTAGTTGAATTTTGTATTTATGGGACGGGTACTTAAAACTTGACATTCTTGTGGGTTCGTACCTGTTGCCCCATTGTATGTTTAATCAGTTGTATTTTAAAGAGTGCAAGCTTCTGTCCTGCTCATCTTAGCAAACAAAAATTCAGTAAACAACATTTTGTGAAGAGAATTATTACTTCTGTTGGTCATTTTGAATATGTAACTCTAATATTCAGCTATGTTTCTCTTGTTAACACGAAGCATTATACAGTTGCTTCATATCCAGTACGTGAATAGCTTGTAAATAAATAACAAAAGTAGCTTTAAATTTCATGCTGTATTTAGCAAAACTAATGGATGGTAATCAGTGTAATGGCTGATGATAGATTGTACCGTGCCAGCAGGGGAACTTGCGCCCAGAAAAAGTAACACAAGATCAGGAATGGCTAGAGACTGGTTGGTGAATGTGTTCTTCTCCAGATGCTTTCTTAATTCCTTCAATTAACTTGATTAAGCAGCTTAGCTTAAATAAGCAGAATTTGTGACTTGGAGGTTCTCTGATGTAGTATTTTCCCATTGCCTTAGGAATTAATTCCTTTAATATTTTGTCTGTGTAAAGCAGACAGCCTTGGTTGCTCCCTTGTCTTGCACAGACATGAGATGGTGTATGCTTAGTATGAGAGGCACATGCAGGGGTGGGTTTTTTCCTCTCTGCTGTTGGATCTAGGCAGGAGTCGTAAATCATAGTGATTTCTGCACAGTGCAACTGAATGGAGACTGACTACCTTATTTTTTTATTAGTATTGAAAGTTCCCCCCTGCTTAGATCACTATGAATCCTTCCTCAACAGGGAAGAGCATGCCCTTTTTCCCCCTTGCCTTTTACTCTACTCCAGAGGTGTGTTTCATAGTGCAAGGTTAGCTCTGAATGCCATCCTCTGATACCCGAGCTAGGTAGCTGGTGTATCTAGGGCAGAGCCTGGCCAAAGCAGTGACGGAGAAGATTTTATACATGTGATTCTTCGTTCAGGAACGCTGTGCACCGTGTTCCAGTTACAGCACTTGAAGGTATGTTTGCTCATTGCTCTTGGGTGTCTCCGTTGGCTGCAGCTGTGGCACAGTTCACCAAAGGTTTTTCGTCTTATACACTCTGGTCAAGTGGCTGCTCTTGTATTCTTCTGACCACTGTTTTAAGGTAGTGATTCCCAAGCAAGGGAATTGCTTTCAGGGACCACTTTGGAATATAATTAAACTTCCTAGTTGGACCGTCAGTGTCCTTACCAGGTAACCTGGTACATCCTCTTTCCTACCTACAGTGTTAGATAGGGAATAGGGATAGGGGTGTTAGATAGGGAAGTTAGATGGTAGCACAGGGTTCCTGTCCATCTCCCTCCGTTTGCTTTCCTTGAGGAGGTTTTCTCTCTTTCCAGTTAGAATGGTGGTTATATTACAGCGTCTATTTTTCAGGGCACAGAAAAGTGGCCTGAGATGAAACCTGGTGGTACTAGAGAACTCGCCCATTAGTAACTACTGCAGTGCAAACGTGGGGTTGACTCTTGAATATAGTGGTAGTCTGGAGCTCTCTGTGGCTCATCTTCCCTGTTTTCAGCTGCTGGCCCAACAAATTGATTTCCAAATTACAGGTCTTTCCATCTGGTTCTGGCTTGCCCTCCCAGCAGGAATATGCCCTCAGTTCCACTGGTACATGGCCACAGATTATTTTGAACAGTTTTCTGAATAAATCCAGGCATTTTTTCAGTGCTAGAAGTACCGGTGTCTTGCAAAAGTTGTCTTTAAATCCATGCAATTGCTTTGGAAATGGGGACCTGTGTTTATTAACTGCTTTTTTTTCTTGCAGTAATTTCAGAGAAGACCCTGACACTACTGCTACCTTTTCTCCTCCCTTTCATTATACTGTGCTAATCAAAATCATGACATAAATGTTTTGATAATTACTGGTGAGTCTGTAGCTTGGGACTGAACCAGGTATCTGCTACCGAATGAAAGGTGGTGGTTGAGCGTGCTTGTGTGCTCTTTTGCTTTCCAGCAGTGCAAGGTGGGCTGTACTAGCCTTAAGAACTTTTGCTGTGGAGTTGGAGGTAAATATCTTAAAAAGATACTAAAATATGAGAAGAATGTCCAAGCATTTTTTGGTGGTCTTATATATGCATTGGTTTTGCCCTGTTTCTCAATGTTGATTTTGAGGGGAACGTTAAAGGAATTGTTATGTTGGTTCTGGAGGTGTAAGAGATTAATTCCATCCTCTTCTTTCTCCTCTAATTTTGGAGAAGATTTATGTCCATTGCAAAATGGGCATTTACAAGGCCTTAATTTTCCCCCAGTGATGAGCTCATCTGCATCATACAATCCAAATTCAGTTAGGTGAATCCTGCCTGTGGGGTCTGGTTAATATTTGCAACTGATTTTTATAATTTGGAAACAAATGGTCTTTCAGGAATTGGAGTGGGCCAGTGCCTGTGGAGAAAATAGGAGTAGCATCCGCTAGCTATTAATTGTGATGATGAAGCCTCTGGAGTGAGGTCGAGAAGACTCACACTGAAGAGAGATCTGAAGGTAGAGGAGAGTCAAAGCCTTAATTCTTCAGAAGAGAAAACCCAACAGGGGCACATAAAGTCTTTCATTCTGTTCTGCAATGAGATGTTTGGTGTAGAATCTTGTGTCTTGACGACTGATGAAAGCTGGTTAGCTTTTATAAACCAGTCTTGCCTAATTGTAATTATTTTGGGTATGTTTCAGCTTTTTGCGAATAGTTGAGTCCTAATAGGAGAGCAGATTTAAGTCCATTGGGAAGGCTGCATGATTAAGCAAGCCACATGTGGCTTCCCAGTATTAAAGAAGCTGATGATGGGATGTGCAGGGAAAGGAGGAGGGGAAGGGATGGAAAGGAGAAGGGAGACTGGCAAGACCGGGATTGTAACAGAAAGCCCTTTGCCATAAATCTGTGATGAAGACGATGCCAAGGGGAATTGAAAATACCAGTTTTGCATTCCTTCTCTCATTGTGGGGGAAGATTGCTGTTCATGAGAGAGATTCTTCAGGTAGTTAGAAGCATTCGTAAACTTCTGGATTTTAACACTCCATTTAAATTCTGTGCTTTGTAAATTACTTTCTTCAAACTTGGCTCTGTTTTTAATCTGTCTTTACTGTAAACTGTAACAGAGTTAATGATAAATATAAAAATGCACAACTGCTCTTGATCCTGTGATTCCAGTAGCAATTTCCTTGTCGGCACAACACTGCTGGGGAAAAGTATATGTCAGTTTGTCTCTTGAAAGACTGGTTAAAACTTAAAACCCCTCAGACTTCTAGTATCTTTAGATACTCTTTTCTTAACTTGTTGGCCGAAGGGCTTGCTTTCCTCTACCGAAGCAATTTGTAGTGTTTGTGCAGTATCCAACATGGTTTTACATTCAGACTGGGGCCGTTTGTATGTGACTTCCAGGTCTTTTGCAATAGCAAACCATAGTGTGCTCGATAAATGCAAATTTGCATTTATGCTGATGTGAATACCTTGGTTAGACGTCATATGATTCTGGAAGGACATTTGTATTTATCAACTCAATTCTATCTTGCCTGTGCTGTTCTTAAGAATGTGGTAAACAAAAACAAGTCTAGCTCTGAAAAGTTGAAAAAAGAATAATTTTCTCTGATAATTGTTTGGGAATGTGGGCCATATTGAGTTATGTGTTATGAGTTATTGCGTTATGGTTTTATAACTCAATGAGAATTTCCTGCGTCCCCCCTGAGGTAGTCCCTTACTTGTACAGACATTTCTAAATGTTACTTTTATTCTTTATTATGCTGGAAATCAAAGTGTTCTGTATATCCCAATGCAATCCAGGTAGGGTTTCACTTGTTTTTCTAAAAATGAAAACTCTGAACAATTTTTTTCTTTTACATTATACCTGTTGGTGGAGCTCAGCTTGTGTTAACTGATGTACTTTTTGTGTATAGTGCTGCTGATCCAAATTTAGACTGAGCATATTTTTTTCAGGGCAAAGCAGGGGCCTGCCTGAGTTATAGGAGAATCAGTGTCTGGCAAATTCAGAGGGTGTCCTGAAGATTCTTTGCAATATCAAATATGTTTTTTTTGTGCAAAAAGTAATTGGCGCATGCTCAATGTGTTGCTAGTTATTTTATTTCAGTGACAGTACACCTAGAAACTGAGTACTAGTATCTTTTTATTCCCCTCAAAACTTTCATCCTGGTACAATTTTTTTCCAAATAATATTCAATCTTTTTTTCCTTTTCCACCAGTGAATTAAAGAATGAAATATGGTTAGTAATTAATTGTAAAAAATAAAATACCTCTTGAAAGAAAATTCTCTGTGGAAGACTGCTTACAGTGGGAACTTAAGTGTGAAGTTATTTGAGAAATACGAACCTTGCATTTGAGCTTACAGATCATAGTCTGTGTTGAGACTCCTGTAGGCAGGCACAAAGCTGACTTATTTTTATCCATACCTCTATTAGGAAGTCTAGTGGAGGCTTTTTAAAGTACTTTCCTGGGGTCAAAAATACCTGGAATTGTTGGCACTTGTAGCATGAAATTCTTCTAGGATGTACGTTGTTAGGTCAGTAGTAGAGAGATATAAATGCTACTCAGAGTAGGAACTTCTTTCACCATGGCTTTTCCTAGTTGGAGGCCCTCTCTAATTTTAACACTGGAAACAGTCTGGGATACTTTTTCTCTATAGAACAGTATTTGTTTGAAAAGGCAGCCTTTCAGCTTAATCTGGCTCTAGGACAATGGAAGATCTAGAAAGAAAACAACATTCCACATAGCCCTCACCACCGAGAGACCCATCCTGGGTTCTCACCAGGGAATCCCTTGTGTCTCCAGGAGGAGCCACAGACTCTTGAAGTGGGGACATAACTGGCTGTAAATTTTTAGCTCCTTAAATCCCTATGGTCTTTCCCAGCCTCTCCTGCTTTAGCAAGTGCTCTATTGCCTAAATTAATAGCCAACACAAACAAAAATACTACTCTGTAAAATGGGAAAGCTTTTATATGCATAAAGAAAATCAGTTTTATTGCTTGGAGCTCAGGCAGTTTGTTTCTATGATATTACTCTCTTCATCATCCTCATTTGTCTGTGCAGTTGTTATCTACTGACAGATGGGCTTTAGCAGAGGCGTGTTTTTAAGACAGATGAAATTCATTGCTGTTGCTTAAAAAGTGTTGATTTTTTTTTTTTTTTTGAGAAAACACTTATTTAACAGGAGGTTGGTTTGTCTTTTTGTTAGCGCTCAAAAACTGTTTGTAACTTCATTTGTCACCTCACTTGGGAAATACAAAATCATCCACATAATCTGAATTCATGATGATGCTTGCTTAAGATATGTAAAGTCTGTTTTCTTAATTTCTGTTCTTTCAAAGAAGTCACTTTAGAAACTGCAGGACTAATGAAGCGTTGCTTCCTGGATTTGTGTCTTGTGGCTGGCTTAACTTGAAATCTTTAGGACGCTTTGCCTGCAGTTACAGCTTTGAAGTGAGTTCATTCTCTTCTGGGTTCCTTGGCAAGATGCAAACTCGCAGCCCAGCCTGATCTTCCGTGGGGTCGCTTCCAAGATGTCTGTCTTTTCCCCAGCTGCCCCTCCTGTAGGAACGTAGTTATCTTTGAGCCTGCTGCTGTAGTGTCAGATTTGGCTGATGGTGGCTATTGACTGAAATAGTTATGGGGGAAGGGTTAGGAGGGATGCAGATGGTATGATTGTGTAAGCCTATTTTCCTATTAAACAAAAGAATACGCTTTTGTTCAGGATCAAACTTGTTCTCGTGTATTCATCTTCTACATGTTTGTGCAAGTACAATGGCTGGGTTCCCTCCAACCCTGCCCTCCCCCTCTCCCAGCACAATCCTGAGCAGAGGGAACGGGCCTGAGCCCTACGCACATTCGTGGCTCCCCTACAACAGATCACCCGCAGTTTGTCTGAGACAGCCTTTTTGGGCATCATCTTCGTCTGAGACTGTTCATCTTGCTGCAGGGGGAAGAATTCAACTCCTGTCTGCTGTGTTTGGCCAGAGGCACAATATGTTTTTGTCACTGGAGTTTGGCAGCCCTGTTGGAGGTATTAAAGCCATCCAGGTCAGATCAGGAACTGCCTCTAATGCGCTGCTTCAGCTGGAGCAACTGGTGGGTTTGCTTCTGGCCTACCAACGGTGAGAGCATCTGACAGGTATTGTTTGTATGCTGCCGCTTCAGTTCAGCTGAGAATCAAATAAAGTAAGGCTTAAAGGCCAAAGGAGATGACAAAAGTATCTTGGCCATTCCAAGAGCATTGCAAGTTTTAAGCTGTTGGTGAATGTCTTTGTAGACAAAAAGGTAGAGAGGCGAAGCACTCTACTCATCCACTGACTGCAAAATATATAGACAGGCACTATGAGAGTGGAGCCATCTCCTGTAGAGTCTTGTAAGTCTATAGCAGCCTTGTGATTAAAAAAGAAAAGCTGCTATTAATGGGTGTTCCTCCTTACCCCCATCCTCATAATATTGCCCCTCGAAAACCAGTTGTAGACCTAGGCTCCATCGTGGCTTACAAAGACTCAGCAGGCTTGGAATACACTGGCATGTCTAATACTATGACTGAACCTTGATCTAAGGGGCCAAATTTTAACCAGAGCATATTATTACAGTTTCTGCAGTTCCAATAAAGTTCTGGTGAGCAACTGTGTTAAGTGAGAGGAGCTATTGTCTGATTGTCACTTTCTACCATCTTTGGACCTCTGCTCGGTCTGCTTGGGGATCACCTCTGGCACATCCCCTGGGATTTGCTGCTGCCTAGAATAGGGAATGATACTTCTCGGGAGTCTTTTTCTCATCTATGACTTTCTAACTGTTCTTTCATTTTGAAGGCCAACTGGCTCCATGGTACATTACAGCAAAAGAAAGGTAGTGGGAAGGTATTCAGCCACTGTGGTCATTGTTTAATGAATATTGTGGTTTTGAAATTGAAGCTGTAGGGGTATTGATCCTCTATAAAGCTGTAGAGGTAAGAGTAAAAATAAATTGTCTGAAAAGTGTTAGGCTGGTGAAAAGTAGTAATGACTGGAGAGAAATTGAAATATTAAAACTTAATTTTTCTTTGGGCTTTAAATCTCACGTGGTCTGACACCTATTGATATTACTTATTTGGTGAAGCACTGTTGAGTAGAAATGTAAAATGGCGAATGATACTGTAAAATGCAAAGCAGAGCTGAAAACATAATTCTCAATTTAGTGTTAAGCCTTTTTCATGTGTTAATCTGCTCTTTTAATGTAACCCTGACACTTGAATATTCAAAATAGCTACATCAGACATTCAGGAAGGACAGGAAGGTATTTAGTGTAACAGAGCGGTGGCTCAAGGATGAAAGATGCATGGTTTTGTGCCAGAAGGGTAAGGAAGATGTAAGCAGAAGCTCATGACTGTACTGAATTTAAACGTGAAGTTCAGCTGTGCCCTTTAGGGCCACGTGAAGTGACTGTGGAAATTTGCTCCACAATTTGGGCTGCTGCTTAAATATATGGTTCTGTCTTTCAGCTTTTTATTTTTTTTTTTCCCTCTCCCTTTCCTTATGCCAGAGCAAGTGTTTACATGACTGTCTGATATGCCAGATCAGAGGGCTTATCCATCCGAAAGTAACCTGGCAAAATAAAATACTAGATTTTACCCACTTTCGTTTTCTGAGGCAGACCCATCTCAAGGCCATTTGAATGGAGCTGGCTGCAAGACAAAAGGGAAGAATGACTAGGAAGGGGTGGTAGAAAGGATGGTAGCAGCTTGAACATCTGTAAGCTTATGGTAATTGTGGAATCGCATGGGTGTTCCTGATAAATACCCTGAAAAGAAAGCCAATGTTTCCTTTCAGTAACTTTAGAACTGGAATGTTGCTGTTTTAAAAAGTACTTGCATAGTAAAATCAGTAACTTTTATTGCATTACGTTACTATATTTGTTTTTCAAATTACATTGCTGCATTCTAACTGAGAAGTCATTATGCAAAAAAACCTGTTTACAGAATAGAAGTGGGTTTTTATCATTTCATGTTTCTTTAGAATATAAATGTTTGCATTTAAAACAAACTTTCAGTACCACTGAGGCAAATTCCAGAAACACATGCAGAGAGATGGAAGGCATAAAAACAACCCAAAACCTCAAATCAGCTCAGTTCCAAAGTACAGTAGATGAAAGTATTTAAAAATATACATTCCACTGTATTCATAGCCACTCAAGATTCTTTCTCAATTCTTCATCATATGACTAAACTGCTTCTAACTTTGGTGGTACAGATGGTGTGGTATTTCAGATTATTCTAATTCCAAGTGGCTAAATGCACAGTCTATTTTAATAACAAGCTTATCTTGAATTTTGAAATAATTACATTTTTGTAACATTACAAAACAAGTAACCCTTTATGGAGGAATGTCCTTGGGATTTTCAGGATTTGCATTCCTTTTTAGAAATTGAAGAAGTCATGACTTACTGCTGCATTGTTCATCCCACACATGAAAATGTAATTTGCTAAGTGTACATGCAGCATAAAATTTTATCTCTAGTGCAGGATAGTTTAGAATATCCAAGCATTTTTGGCTGGTTGCATTGTTACTCTATATTCCCAGTTTGACAAAGAAAGCCAACATTGTTCAAAATGGGCAATAAATCAACAATGTTGGATACTGGGATCTATGGTTGAATCCAAGCTGGCCAATCTTTTTAGGGTGCCAAAAATGTGTTTAATTCATTGTCACCTTCAAAACAGTGTTGTCATGGTTATGTAGATGTTTGCATCCTGGGAACATAGTTGATAGTCACTGGGCCTCATGCCTTTGCATCAAGTGGAGGTAAAAGTCATTGTTCTTGAACTTATAAACCCTTCTTCATCAACTTGCCCAGAACATCAGAGCTGGTGTTTTTCTTCCTCCTGTTCCTTCTATAGAGACGTTAGGACCGGGGTTAGATTCAGAGTACTCAAACACTTAGGGTATCAGTTCTGATCAAGCATCTGAGGGATGAACAATTTTGGTGCCCATGGAAAAGAGGCCTTGGTTCACAGCCTCCTGTTGCAACTCTCTTAGCGTTCAGGAGTCCTTGCTTGCTGGTGACAAAGCCCAGGTCAGCAGGGGAGGTGGCAGTGACGTCTGGCTGCAGGAAGGAAAAAGCCCCACAAGGGTTAACAGCAAAAAAAGTGACAATTGCTGTGTAGAAGTTTGAAATGCTGGTAGAGGGATCACCTTCCCTGCTTTTTCTGATAGACAGTTTCACCAGTCAGTATCATTAATTGGGACTCTCCCAGCTTCTGCCCTTCTTGGTGTCAATTTAGAAGAATTAACCTAAGCTTTAGCACATTCTTACTGTAGTTTTGAATTGTGTTTATGTGGTGTCGCTTCTCATGCATGTTTTTCAAGCTTTCTGCACGTTTAGTTCACGATAATCCAGGGGGAAATAAAACTATGAATGCTGAAAGCTGACTTTGCAGAAAGCATGTTTCTTTTATCAGCAGTTATGTTCTACTGATGCCAACACACTGAATTGTTAAAAAATGTACCCTATTTAATTACAGCTAAGTGATGTCCCAGCAAGCCTTCCTCTGGTAAGTATAATTTTGTGTTTTTGTTGTGAATAATTTCCCTAAATATTTTGGCAGCCTGCATGAGGACACTGCTAAGCGACGTTGACACACTTTTCCTGTTTGGAGTTGGCTTGTTCTTGTACAGTACGGTTAATCTAATCAGCATATCCTGAGAAAGCGTGGCATGAATGTGAAACTGTGAGACAGAAATAATTGAGGTTACAAAAACTAAGCCTTCTCAACCAGAGACTTCCCAGTTGCCACAAGAGTGTACTAATGTGTGGTTCTTATCTTCCCACGAAAACGCTACTTTCTTTTCCACAAAATACCTTTCATCACAGGAATAACATGAAATGTAGTGTTTCAGTTGTAGTAACCAAACAGGTATAATGGACACATCATATATATTAAGCCAGATAGGAAATAAGAAAATATTTCAAACTCTTGTAGTGGTTTGAAATTACTGGAAGAGCAAAGTTTGGGGAAAAAAATTCAAAGCAAAACTATACAGTGAAAATGCATGTTCTTTTAATTTCAGAATATTTGCGTGTCTAGTGGGAAGATATAGGCAAGGAAATCTAAGTTTCTGTAAGTAGCATGATTACAAAAAGTAAAGTCACTGGAGTTGAATGATGGTGCTGCGCTTTGGCAGGTTTGTGTTAAGGAGATGGTGAGAAAGCTTTACAATGTAATGGTGTGACTGTGACATTTCCAAGGCTTCTGCCGTGGAAGTATGGCGTTACCTGTGGAAGTAGGGAAGGGATGTTTGTCAGTGGAGACGGGCTGGGCCCTGGTAAGCTGTGCTCCTCCAACAGCAGCTTCTGGCGGGGTGAAGGACAAGGTGGTGCCTCTGCTGCAGTTCTTCACCTCAGTGTGGGTCTCTGCCATCCGATTGGTGTAAATAGTCAGGATACAGGCAAGAATGCTGACTTTTTTTTTTTTTTTTTTGCATTTACTTGTTCAAGTCCACTGGTACTTGAATGAGATTAGTGTGGCTGTAGTCGGCCTTCTAACAGAAGCTGAGAACAAGGACCAGCTACACAGAACTAGGATGCAAGAGAGTGTAATGTATTACGGTGGGTGGGAGGAAGTATTTGATGAAAGGTAGCTTTTGAGCTGTACTGCTGCTGCATCTTGAATGCATCAGTAACTAAGATTTTTATATTATTGTTCAGTTGCTCAGTCCTATGCCCATACAGAGCTATTTGGCAAAAAAATACATTATATAATTAAATTATGCGGTAATGTCTGTATATGAAGAAAGGCCTAATATTGCAAGATGCAGTTTCAAACCAAAGTACTTACTAAGCACGTCCCAGAGTTGTGCGCATATCAAGGTACTTACAGTGATGCCTTTTACTCCTTTGAATTACCGATCTATGTATTGGCAACCTATTTATGTTACAGTTTGGGGCACGTTTGGAAGAATGTTTGCCTGTGGCTTGCCAAGTGAGTCACTTTGGTATTTTATAATCTCTTGGTGATTTGCCAGGTAAACCTCTGTGCCAAGTTTAGTTTCTCGTGTGATCAGGAAGTGATAGAGGAGGATGCACTGAGGACTTCCCTGGCCATTTCCCCCTCAGCACCCTAACGGGAACGTGGCAATTGTCTTGTGCTTTAAAGAAAAAATTTTCAAAGGCATGTAGAGCTAAATCTCTTACAGAAATTGCTGGGGTTCCCTTTGAACATCTGACATTTTCCCTTTTCATATCCTTCTTTCAAGCTCAAATAACGAAGCACCTTTTATAAAGGAATTACTCAATCCCTGAGCGTATGTCCTCCCAGGAAAGCTTGCTTACCTGATGACATTTACTCCCTGTTGCTTCCCTGTGTGTATATTAGCATCAGTATTTCATTTCCCCCAGGATTATTAGTGTGGAATCAAATATTGAACTTGCTTCAGTGGGAAAAATTTGCCATTGTACCTTTGAAACAACCTATGAGTGCTTCTGCAATAGTGGAAATGGCAAGTGTCAAGTTAAATGTTATTACTGCTTAAACTTTCAGATTTTTTTTACATGCTTTGGAAAGAAGTAAGGGGGATTGTTCAAGCTGATTTCACGTGGGGTAATTTTTCAGTTGTGGTACTCTTTCAATGAGAAGAAGCTCCTGTGAATTGTTCTGAATCTTCTTGTAAGTGTGACATGAGGGGCTTGGGGGCTTATGTTTAATTTTGACTTTAAAGAACAAAATCAGGTGCAAAGAGGTGGTTGTTTTATACTCAGGTGTGCATATATACCAATGTGGACCAGCTATCAGAAAATAATATTTTTATACAGTAACCTAAATGCCACATGGATTTGAAAATCAACTTTTTACTACTTTTTTTTTTTTTTGAAAGAAAGCTTTCACATAATACAGGTGTTGTTTCATTTCTATATTTAATGCATGTAGAAAACACTTTACATGGTATTGGCCATTGTAAATAATATAGTACTTCATTTACTTAGAATGGTAAATTTTGTAAGTGTTGTTTTCCCAGACATCTCTTTTTATTTCCTTTTTATTTCCTTTCATTTTGTGTGCATGTTTCTTACTTGTCGTCTTTCAGAAATGATCCTTGCAATGGGGCAGTAGATCTGGAGTATAAGTTCTTGAAAAGGAAGAACATGGACTTACTAACTTAGCAAGTAAAGTCTTACAAGATGTTTTTTGCAAGACATCTATGCCCCTGTCTGCTGTTTGGTGCTTTATGAAAACCAGCTGTCACCTAGGCTCTTCAGGCTTTTGAGAGTCTGGTGATTTTTGCTGCTTCTTGAGACACTTCATCACTCTGTCAGTAAATAAACAGAGTGAGTCTCCTCAGCTATATTTGAGCGTTCCCAGACTTGGCACTTATTTTGCTAGAAGACAGAAATATGTCTGCTGGTGCAGATACTTTATTTGATCCCATGTCAATCATCGACTTGAGTTTATAGGACTTTGTCTTCATTTTTATCCCTTTAGAACCTCTTAGGGGTCCTTGGCTTCCGTTTGCGTTCTACCTGAGCTCTAAAAGTTGAACGAATCTAACTTATCCAGGCTTCAAAGAAACTTTCCTGGGTGTTTTTGGCTACTTCCAGCTACATTACCATTTTTGTCTATGGAAGCACAGAAAGAATACATTTCAAAATCATGTATTCCCCTTAATGTGCCTTACTGTGTTGCGCTCCTTCACATCAGCCTAATACTACAATATAGCAAATGTGTATTAGCCTGGTGTCCAGTAGCACGAAGAAACATGTGGTTGTAGTAGCTGCCACATAGAAGAGTCTGCTGAAGAACTGAAATTGCCATTTTTCATTTGTTCTTCTATGCCTCTTCTTACCCCCCCCCTTTTTTTTTTAGCTCCTTTATAAAAAAAACAAACCCTAGAGCTTGATGAATTTTTGTTTTTCCTTTTATTTAAGGACAGGATATGTTAAAAGTAAACATTTATAATTTGCAGCCATTTGCTGTTGGCTGCATTTGTTTCAATAAGGGCACAGAAGCTGAAGCCCTGTGTTGCCAGGGCCCAGGGAAGAGAACGGCTAGAAACAAACGGGGATTCTGCCATAGTGCGTGTTTCTAAGTCTTTGAAACAGAAGCGCAAGTGAAAGTGAAGCTACCGCCGGAGATAAACTTTATCGCTGTTGCTGGGGGATAGCGTACGCCTTCTTCAGGACCGCTGCGAACTTGGCCAGACTAAATGGGTGGAAGGGCAGAAGGTGGGGAATGTCTGCATCCTATTATGAATTGGAGGAAATGACTGTCTGCGCTCTGTGCGCTGGTGGGCTCGGAGTATCCTGCTGGCAGGCTGGTTAGTGCTGCAGGATACTGAACGAAAAGTGGTGAATTGTCAGCTTTGGTGTTTAAAATAACTGCTATGGATGAGAAGTAGTTCTTTAAAAATATTCTGTGGGTTTTCTGTTGGCTTTCTTAAACTAACTGGAAACTTTCTGCTTTCTTTCAGGAGCATTTTTTCTCTGGAAACACTGCTGCTAAAAAGTTCCAAACAGGAGAAGTAAATCCAGTCAGCTTGTCAGGTCACTGGCTCAGCGTAAAAGTGCTTTCATGAGGTAGCGTTGGGCCAAAGTCAACTTTTCTTTCTCCTTTGTAAATCTGCAGCCGAGCAATGGGCCAGAAAATCTCAGGGAGCATAAAGTCTGTGGATGTGAGGGAGCCCCCCTATAGACCTGTTAAACGAGAGCTGAGAGGCCCGGATTTTTGCAAGCCAGCGCGACTGGACATGCTGTTGGATATGCCCCCTGCCAAGCTGGAGGTCCAGTATAAACATGCTTGGAACAATGAAGATCGCTCCTTAAATATATTTGTAAAGGAAGATGATAAACTGACTTTTCATAGACACCCGGTTGCCCAAAGCACAGATTGCATCCGGGGCAAAGTCGGCTACACGAGAGGCCTGCACGTCTGGCAAATCCACTGGCCCACGAGGCAACGGGGAACACACGCGGTGGTGGGTGTCTCCACAGCCGAAGCTCCGCTGCACTCGGTGGGATACACGTCGCTGGTTGGTAGCAATAGTGAATCGTGGGGCTGGGATCTGGGACGCAACAAACTCTACCACAATTGTAAAAACCAGCCTGGGGTCACGTATCCTGTCTTTTTGGAACCGGATGAGTCTTTTGTACTCCCAGACTCCTTACTGGTGGTTTTGGATATGGATGAAGGGACGCTTAGCTTCATGGTAGATGGACAGTATCTTGGAGTGGCCTTCAGGGGACTAAAAGGGAAAAAACTTTACCCCATAGTCAGTGCAGTTTGGGGGCACTGTGAAATTACAATGCGATACATCAACGGACTTGACCGTAAGTGTTACCGTACTTCTTCATTACGCTGTCTTTCAAGTTTTCTCATGTAGGATTTTTTTCTTTATCCTTTTGTTGTGAACAGTGTGCGCTGAGGGGGAAGGGACTGTCCACTCAGAGTAGATTGCATCCCGTAGTTATTGCCCACACCTAATATCTATCAGTTGTGTCTTGTAATAATGGTATGGATTGTATCAAAATATTTTCCCGTTTGGCAAGCAGAGTGGCAAGAAATCTGCGTCCAAAGAAAGTGAACAGACTGAGAAAAAAGATCTTGAGAAACTTCCTTGGTATATTTAACAGTAAAATTCTTGTTTACTGGAGGATATGTTTTAAATCTGTGGTTTTCAAATAGGATTTGTGGATCCTGTAAAAATTTCCTGTAGTAGTGGGAACTCTTACATGGTGTGCATAAACATAACTTGAATTCAGGCCAGTAGGCTTTCTTTCCATAGTTGCCTTTCCAGGACCCTCAGAAGCAGCTGTGGATCCCCAAGAATCCGAGAGCTCAGGTCAAGTACTTCTTTCAGCAGTTTTTCTGAAAGAGAGCTCTGTTCCTTAGTTCATTTCAGAAGGTGAAATCTCAGGGTATTTTCTCCAGAAACGCGGGGTTTTGGATAAGCATTAGCTATATTTGATCTAATGAAATTTGATATAAAATTAAATTGTTATGTGGTAAGGAGAAGCATGTTGCTGCTGTGACCTTGAAGTAGTAGCCCACTAGAAGATGAGCTGTGGAGCTGGGTCTTGTCCAGTTCTTCTCACTGCTCGGGAAGACGCGTGCCCTGCCAGGTCCATACACAGCACAGCGTATGTTCAGTCATGCCCAGTTATCGACAGTCAGCTCATCGGTTGCTGTGAGTTGGGGAATGGAAGGCTGAATGAGGTAGTAAGCGTGTGGGTGTTGTTTAAGACTGTATTAGCTGAGCCATAGGAGGAACCATGAATATAAATACATAGATTTAACAAAAATAGATAACGAAATTTTCATGGGTTTTGGGCTTTATGAATGGAACTTAGTCTTGTAAAAAGAGAATAATAGCAAGCGTACAACAGCTGCCTTTCTATTAGTAATTTCTAAGGGAATTTACTGTTCTTTTCAATTAGGATGGGGGGGGTCTGATTTTTTTCCTGTCAAAAAATTCTCTGCTCATTAGCCTTACATCTGACATACAAAATAGAAACATAATTAAAATAATTTGACCCTGTTTAAGATTACCTTTTCATAAACATCTGTAATAAGCACTGGGGGAAAGAATCTTTATCCACAGAAACCCTGCAGGTTATTACAGCCAGATGCTAAATGGCAGCTTCCTGAGTGCTTTCATACAGAGGAATATCGGAGAATCGAAAATATTTGGCAGTTAATCGGACATTGCAAAGAGTGGTGTGCTGACAGCCTTTTCTTTGAGGGTGGTGGGGAAGAGATACTTTTACAAACTGAATATTTGTGTGCGAAAGCACATTTTATAATACTGGGAATATCTGCCAAACTAAGCAAAGTACAGCTCGGCTTGGTCCACCACGTCCACACAAGGAATCGTTCTGCATTCCTTTTGTAGCCTTCGGAGGGCTGCTCAAGGGAGCTCGAGAAAGATGAAAACGCAGGAGGAGGATGTGAATGAGTCTGACAGAAATTATAAAATAAAAGGGGCTAAGGATAGCTGTGGTCTGTGAGACGGCAGAGAGAAAAATTCCCATCCGGTTTCTCGTGGGATAATTTTGCTGAAAGAGGCAGGGTAGCTGCCTTAACTAACCCTGAGAAAATCAGAGTAGTTTTTGTGTGTGTGTGTGGGGTGTGTGTTTGTTTTTTTGCTTTTTTTCCCCCCCCTAAAAGTAAACTTGTAAACTAAACTTTTATGTAGGCCTGAGTGTTAATCTGATCATGTGAAGAGGAAGTTTAAAGCCACTTTGCTGTGGGGCAGTTTGAGATCCTGGAATCACATCATTTGTTATCACATGTTCACTGATCCATTACTGTCCTGCAACAAAAACAGCATTCAAGAAACCAAAGTAGCTTGTTTAGCTGGTGCTCTAAAGCAAACATCTCTTTTCTGCTAAAAATATTTCTATCCAGCCAGCCCTTTTGTAGCAGTGCAAGCTTGGTTGTGGCACTCTTCATGTTCACTTTCGTGGCACTTGTAATGTTAGAAGTTTTTATATTGTTTGTTCTTGTGAAAGTTGGAGTAGATCTTGAAGAACACAGCGATGCTCACGTTGCATTCACAAATTTAACTACATTTGAACATACATATGTGTGTGGGGTATTTTTGTTGTTGTTTGCTTGCCTTTTCACCTTACAAATTCTCTTTCCCCTCCCACCTTCCCTGTAAGTATCTCATACTGCTGATTGCAGCTTTTAGTAGATCTGGCGATAGTAACCTAGCTCTTCTTGAAACTGGGCTGTCGAGCAGTGACTTGTAACTGGCTATTTAGTGATTGATTGTTACTGCTGAGAATGCATACCACAGCTTGCAATGGTTGTTTATGTGGTGTCTTACAGAGCAAATGGAGACCTCGGCTGCAGGGATTTCTAGTGTTTTCAATACTTGCTGTTTAAATAGAAGACCTCTGAATATTTTAAAGGCCAATGTATTTCAGTTGCCTGGCAAAGAGTGAAAGGCTTGCAGGAATGGAAGAGTGAAAGAATCAAATGATGGGCTTGTGCAGCTGCAATGAACTTAAACATATGTTGTAGTGGTATAGAGATGATGCAGACTTTGAAGTATGTTAATTACTGCATAGATGGCAGAATCATAGAAGGATAAGGGTGCAGGTGAAAGTTGAAGAAACTGTGTTCCCTCTGGACTCCGGATATTCCTCCTAGAATAATGCTGTAGTTAAAATCAATTGTAGTTCTTCCAGCTGCCTCTGATACCCAGAAGTATTCTGCTTTCAGAAGCTACTTTGAGCATTACATGATGATGTGCTGTGACTTTCACCAGACAGTTTTTCCACTCACATTTGAGAGACTCAGAATTGCAAATATTTGTCAAGGTTTGGGAGGGAAGGCAGGGGGACGGGATGGAGAATGCTCATCATAAGCACATTAAATTCTACCCAGGACAAACTTCTTTGATCAAATGCTATCAGTATTTACCACATTGATGTTTGCCCAGTTCTACGGAATTTTACATCAGACTTCTGAATTCAGACAAAATTTAGAATTTAGTATCTTCCTAGGTGGGGAGAAGGCAGAAAGAGGCTGCAGAAAGATGATATATTCTCCCCCCCCCTCCTTGTGTGATAGCATAGAGTTGGTTGAAATTAAATACTGAGTGCTGGCAGGAGGTTTTGGGGGGCTCTGCTGGTCTTGGGAACTGTCCCACATGCATATGTCAGCACAGCGCGCTCCAACTAGTGTCGTGAAAAAACATCTGCAGGTGTGCATCAGCATTGGCCTTCTGGCCATCTGTAAAAATGCCTGCTGGTAGCACTTTCAAATTTCTTCATCCTGTAACGTGCATTTGCACTGAAAGTGCAGTGCTGGCTGCTACAGCTGCTTCCTTGGAGTGAAGCATCTGGGATGTGTTGTGGGATGCGTCCTTAATTGCAGACGCTGTCTCCATATGATTGTGACAATTTTAAAGAAAGCTACAACTCTTGCCTAGATTCTTGACTGTTGTGCATTTGCATGAAGGAAGGATAAGTCAATGTTTAAATTAATGTTCTAAAAGTCTTGAAACGGCATGGAAAGAACTCTGAATTCTGTATTGTGACATGTTGAGTAGACTACAAAAACTAAGATTAAAAAAAATCACACTCCACTACCACCAATTTTTATGTTTCTGGTTATAAATCCCAAAGTTATTTCTCAGAGATGAGTAAATTTGGCAAGATTTGGGGGTAATGCTGCCCAACCAACTTTTCGGTAATAATGTCTGATGTCCCACACAGCCGTGTTTTACTCTTAGAATTTCTTTTGCTTTTTTAAGTTCCAAAAAGAATTAACTCCTGTTTTGGTTGAAAATAGACCGTAAGACTTTTTAAGATAAACAATGGTATCCCATTAGCTTCCTTATTCTTTTTCATTTGGAATTTAGCCATCTTGTCTTAAACTGATGGTTTCTTAGATCCAAGAATTACTTTTATGAGACATTTGGGACATTGGCTGATCTTTACGCCTGAATTTCCTCCTCCTAAATTTAGGAATGTTGATTTCAAAAGAGTAACTTTCAATTTCCCTTATATAATAGTACAATTACTTTGAAGTATCCTATAGCAGACTGTTGATTTCCTTTTGTGTGGTATTTATGGTTGTTCTTGCCATTTAGGTGCAAAAGAATGCTTCTTGAACTTGATACTGGTGTAGCCCACTGTGGTTCTTGTGCTAGACCTTGCATAGCCCTTATACAATTTTGAAAGTAAGTCTAATTGTTGAGTTCAGGAAGCTGGAAGCATTGTCTCAATAGAAGAGACTTTACTGACAAATGTAATTTATGGGAAACATTTGTGTGTACCAGGTTCATATTTTAACCTACAGATCCTTCTTTTTAGTAGTCGGTCCTTACCGACAAGGGTCCCTAGGCTCTCTGTAGGCTGTTACTGATCACTGCCCTGTAGTAATAGCCTATTTTTAACATCTGTAACTATTTACATCCCCAAATGAAACAGAAGTACTACTCAAAGTACATGCTTCCAACTTACCTACAATGAATGGATAGATTAAAGCAATCATCCAAACAGAAATTCTGGGGTCCTGTTTTTATGTGCCAGCAGCCTGTTTGCTGCGCCTGCAAGTGAGCTGGTGCAAACATAAAAAAGGGTGTTTGGAGAACATTGGCTCAGTTCAGGGAGCCGTTATCTGCTCCTGGGTAGAGGCCTGGGTACAGTAGTTCATGTTTCTGGATCCTGCGCTCTCTCTCCACCCCTGGGTTGCCTGGGGGAAGGGTGATCCCTTTGCTCCTGCCTCTCCGAGGTTTGGCTGCTGAGGCTGCCCATGCACCTGCAGCCCACTGGGAAGAAGCCTTGGGGTTGTTCTGCGTTGCAAGTGTGGAAAAGGAGGGAGAAGGGGGCTCGGGGAGCATCCCCTCTCTTTGCTGACACAGCTACAGAAGTTTTGGGGTGTGGGGTCTCTTTGAACCATTTGCTCTTAGCCTTGCAGAAGACCGCAACTTAACCCTTGAATCATTTGCAGACCTTACGTTGCATGTGTCTCATGTGAAATAAGGATGCTGTTTCTAAGCTAAAATAACAAATTTGGAGCTATGAAGCTAAGCACAACTTCTTTACTCTTTCCTACTGTTCTCAGCTTGCTTTAATTTGCATTGGTCTGTCTCTAACATACCACAAATGCTAATTATAACTATGGACTATATTCCCCTTTGAGGCCTTTTTATCATAAAGAAATCTAAGTCAAAACTGCAGAATTGTTAACTGCCAGGAGAAATACATAATCTCTCATCAGACTCTCTGGGTTTCCCCCCAAACGGATATGGGTTTTTGTTTCTCTAAACCTGTTTGTTTTATATGATATTTATATAATACATTACTCTGGAGGTTGCAACGGAAATAATGTGCTCTGAAAATTCAGTACTGCAAAACCTTAAGAAGAATTTTCCTTACAGACATGCAATCAGACGATGAAGCGATAGTAATTAAGCAGCTAATGCTGTGAAGAAGCAGTCTTTAGCTTTTGAGATAATTTAACAGGAAACAGCATTTTCAGTTCCTACTTCAGATAGCTTATTTTGGGGTTTTTTTTTGTGTTCTTCCACATGCATCCCCCCATTCCCTGGGTTAAGTGCATTTCTTGTCCTTCAATCCTAATTTGTTGACACTTCCTAATTAGTTCTCAGCCAGTTGAAACCAGTATGTTGTCACTAGAATAATCCACTCAGTTAATTGGGTTTTTGCCACCCAAAAAGGGTGGGCTTTTTCCCCCATCCTTCCTGGTGGTCTTGCATTACATCTCTCTCCGAGATACTCTTCTTTTTTTTCAATCCTCCTGCTTCTTTCCTCTCTTACCCAGCTGAGTTTCTTATTTTATGTTGCCACACTCTTTTATTAATAATAAATA
This sequence comes from Scopus umbretta, assembly GCA_013400535.1. Lineage (NCBI taxonomy): Eukaryota > Metazoa > Chordata > Aves > Pelecaniformes > Scopidae > Scopus > Scopus umbretta. The sequence continues at coordinate 2,721 of VZTL01095731.1, read as the reverse complement.
CTTACCTAGCTTTTTTATTTCTTTGCCCTATCTGGACTTAAGGACGTTTTTATTTCTGATAACAGTGGAACATCAAGTGCAGTGTCACTCTTCCAGAGGAAGGACACTTCAGATTTAAGGGTGTGACTTTAGCCATAATGGTGACTGGTCTATGTAATGGTCTTCTTGGGTCAATGTGGATTTTTTTTTTGTCTTTTTTCATTTGTTTAAACTAATAGGAATCATGCAGAGAATCATCTGATTACCTCAGGTTGGTAGCAAATAGTTGCTTATGAAAGTATGTAGCTAAAAAGAGCTTCTCAAAGTCCTATGCTTGTGAGATTAGCCTTGTCTTGTTTTATAGAATTCATTAAGACCTCCAGCAATAGAGACTCCTCAGGCCATCTAAGGCACTCACTAGCTTTACAAGTAACAGGATTCCTTCTCCCTTACAATCTAGTCTAGTTTGTTTATGTAACGGGGACTCCAGTTACTGACCTAAAATGTAAGAAGGTGCGGTCATACTTTAAGTTCAGTAGCTACTAAGGCTAAGAACAAGTGTCAGTAATAGTCCACAGCTGCATCTTGACATATGTGTGCTTTTTCTTCCTGCTCTGGTTCATAAAGGTGCCAGACCAACTGCCAAATCTGTCAGTTTTAAGGAAAAAAAAAAATAAAGCATGTTACTGTGTTCTGATTCACATTTCCACTGATTCCTCATATATCCTGTTTTTAAGAAATAAGAACCTTGAAGAGCAATGACTACATCTCTGTTCTCAAAATTGAACTGAATGTTGTAATCTAAAGTTAAGCGTTGAATATCATATTTATTACTCTAAAATAGCAATTAGAAACTTGGTAGCCTTGGTTAATGCTTTTATGAATTTGCTCAAGCTACGATGCTGGAGTTGATGGAATTGCATAATTCTCACAGGTTTGTATTGGAGCAAATCCAAAAAATAAATACCCCTCACAAATTTCCACTTCTATCTGCATTGCTGTTGGACATTATGCAGCGTAAGTCCAAGCTTCAGTGCAAATAATGATGCTTCTGCAATATACTATCCAGTGAAATTTTTATTTTATTGCCAAAAATGTGTGTACTTTGTCCATTTTGACTATGATCGCATACAAGTTTCCTCCTAAGTTATATTTCTCCTTAAGATACTACTTTATTTTGGAAGTTTTTTCCCTTCTCTAATCACAAGCTCTTTCTGCAGATCCCCTCTCTTTCTTCCCTTAAAGACAGCGTAGCTTCTCTTTTAGGAGAGGCAGATAGCAACCTAATTTCTAGTTTGGGCTCAGAGCAAATTCCACTTTAAGAAGATAAACATGAGAAGACCCTGATCTTCCTTGGCGTATATTGTGGTGGGTGGCAATTTATATACCTGTCTTCAGATGACAGCAAAACCCAGATTTTTATGGTAAATCTAGACACCATGTGCCTGAAAACAAGCGTGTCCAGAAATGCTGCCGTGCAGCAGATGGTTCTACTGAAAGTAGTGACAGTGGTGTCTACCTCCCTGTGTAAGCGAGAGAAAAGCTGCCCCAGCAGTGACGCAGAGTTAAAATACAATGCTGAGGCTGTGAAGTCAAACGCTCAGAAGTTGGCAAGTGGCAGAGCGGGATTTGCTTTTTGCAGCTGTAATACTGGGTTCAGCAGCCTTCAACTGCGCTGTGTCCCACTTTCTCCCAAGCAGTGTTTCGCTCAGGTAGAAGGTGGTAAGTTCTGCAAGTCATCCTTTTGTGTTCCTTTTCTGCCAGCATGTTTGCCTTGAATCTTTTCTCCCTGGTCCTCTTTATCTGTGCACTGGTGTATTTTGTAGTTTCCCCAGGATAGCCAGTGGGGAAACCTGATGGAGCATGACAGTCCCTATGTTCTCAGGTTCAGTTTTGTGTTGCCCTTTGAAGATAACAGATGAAAAGTCCTGCTGGCGAGGACGGGACTGGATCAAAGCACCCCCTCGTCTTCTTTGATTTCTGCATATACAGATAATTTAAATAACTTTAGTCTTCACTTTAAACTGTTTTGGGGTGGGACTGATGATCAGATCTGTCTTCAGGCCTGTTATCAAACCTGACTTTTGCTGAAAAACCTCCAGCACTGGAAGTGTGAGTTGGGGCATTTCAGTCTTCAGCGCTGAAACTCACGGTTGAGGCAGAGGAGAAGTTACATTAGAATTTATTGACACAACTGAACTTCATGTAGAAGAACTATGAGGTTTCTTTCAGTTGTTTAAAAAGTATTTTTAAATGTGAGTTGGTGGTGAAATACAGAAGATAAAGTCATGACACCCCTAGGAGGATTTCTGTTGGCAATTTGAAACAAACTGAGAATTTTGTACAGCCTTCTGCGCGTTGGCCTTCTGCGTGACTGGTTTGGAGTTGCACATCTTCAGCGTTGCTGCTAAGTGTCTGTTGCAATGGGAAGGTGATTCACTAGGAACACTGGATAAAATATTTTTTGGTAATGCTTGTTCGGAGTGGACTTAGCAGGCAGTAATTGAGTGAGGCAGGTGTCCAGTGTTACCGCAGATCAGTTAGTCAAAGCTATACCTGTATTTTCCATGGATATGCCTAAGAAAACACATATTTCCTAGATGTGTCAAACTCGTAAAATGAATAACAATATAAAAGTATCTCCCTGCCTTATGTGAACATTTCTTTCTGAAAGTAACAAACTTCCAGACCTGGCATATTTTGGGGCCTTTTTTGGGGGGTGGTTTTGTGGGTTTTTTTGTT
>VZTL01095729.1:0-13560 GCA_013400535.1 Scopus umbretta | reverse complement strand
CAAGTTGGATGGGTCTCTGAGCATCCTGATCCAGTTGAAGATGTTCCTTTTATTGAAGAGGTGTTGGACTAGATGACCTTTAAATGTCTCTTCCAACCCAAACTATTCTATGATTCAGAAATTCTATGACTCTACGATCATGCCAGCCTCCCTGCTGCCTTTGGAGGGCCGATGACTGCCCAGGTGGGTGCTGTCCCTGAACAGCAGTTTCCTGCAGCTCCTCCTTCCACTGTCCTGGCTTCTTACTGCTTTTCTGCTCCAGCATGGAGTATCCAATGGGGTATTCCTGCCCCAGTGTGGTTCATCCACAGCCTGACTCCCTTAGAGTGACCCATCCCTGGCATGAGTCCCTCACAGGAACCTCTTCCTTCCAGTGGTGTGTCTCTGGCCATGTCCCTATCACCGTCCCCTCCACCCATCTGCCCCTTTTCTCCTCCTCCCACGGCTGCCACTTGTGCCCAGCAGTGTCTGCCCATCCCCCTGCACTCCCTGGCATGTGCCAGCCACCCCCATGGGTCACTGGCTGCTCATGGCCTCCTTCCACTCAGGCACCCACAGCCCCATGGCCTGCCCTGCTGGTCACAGGAGAGACCCAAAAAACAAAGATCAGGAAGGAAGGACATCAGCAATTCTCCCACCAAAAGTTGAAACACAAGATGAAAAACCCTGATTGCCATTTCAGAAAAAGGAAGGCCGCAGGATTGACCTCTGAGAGGCACTACTCCTTCCCAGTGTCCAAAAACAGGCTGAAACCTTCAGTAGCTCTCATGGTTTCCTCCACAGGCCACAAAGAATAGGTGAAGTGTCTTACCTGCTGCATTTTCTGGGAGTTTCCTTTGCACCTGAAAAATAATGAGCTGTCAAAGACATCCAGCTATAAAAAAAGTCACTGCTCTGATACTTTTGAAGAGTAATAACATGAGAACCAAAAACTCAGGGGGTAAAAGCAGTCCTGGTCGATTAATATTTTTGTTTATCTTTCAAATTCTTTTTCTAAATTTAGTTTATTGCTCTTGATTGTTTGAGCCCAAACAGCAGAATTTTTGGTTTAGCAAATGCAAAAACCAAATTAAAAAAAAACACTAAAAACATTGCATCTAAAAGGTTGACATGTAGAAACCATGTGGGAATCCCATCAGCAGGGCCAAGTTTTGGCATCCACTGTTGCTAGCAGGTTCTGGCAAACACTGCTTTGTCTAAAAGTTTCTGCCCACTTCCACTGTTTCTTGAGTTAGTGCAGCTTTCCAACAGCCACTGAACCCCCAAATCAGAAGAGCACCTCAGCATTTCCTCCAAGATACTTCAAGGTAATTGCCCTATCTGAAGTGCCATTTGCTCCTGAGCACTGACACTGATGTCAGCATCCAGGTTTAGGGGATCTTTTCCAGATGGCTGACTCTGAGAACAAAGATCCAACAGTGCTTTCATCAAATTTGTGGTTTTCCACTCAACAGGTTAGGAATACATTTTAAATAGTTTTGCACAGCCTGGAATCTGCAGGCAAGAGAGAGTCATGTTTTGAAAACCCTGCTTTTCTCTTCATTATTCCTTTTGCTATTTTTGCATCTGGCCTTGAGAAAAGTATAATATGTTTCCTAGCTATTCCTCAGGACTGCTCTTCTGTATTTCAGTTCATAAAATTTGGTAGGTTGGGATCATCTTGTTTTGTCTTGCATTTAGTATAGGTAGTCTACCTATAATTTTCCAAACAGGCGCTTCAGTGACATTGCAAAATCTCCATAAAAGGACCAAGAATGCAATAAAAGAAATTGCAACCCCATTGCATTCCAGTGTATTACAGTGGGTCAAATATAATCAAATCAGTTTTGACTAAGTCTTTCAAATTATAAATTCTTAGTTCAGCCTTGTGTATACATATTGTTTATTCCCTGGTATCTTTTGCCTAACTTATAGAGTGGACTCTAAATATGTAAAATCTCACATTGACATATATATGAAGATAGGATGTTTGTGTGTACTTTGGGGGTAGAAGAATTGTGATGTCACCTGTTATTTCTTCGTGCACCAAGGAGCAAAACCAACACAGTCAGATTCAGAATCGTGTGGACTGTCTGCAGACAACTTTCAGCATGAAAGTGATTTTGTGAATGCTGCAAATATATAACTTACTTTCACAGAAATAAAGATCAATTCACTAATATTTTCAACTCAGATGTTAATTTTTTCACAGCAAATAATTTAACAATTTATCTACTGGAATTAGGTAAGGGGTAGTGAATGCGATTTTCAGAAATGTTTAATAATTTTAGCACTTTGGAGCAATTTGAAGAAGTAACATTTTTTAATCTAGATCTCGCTCATAGAGGCTACCTTCAAGGATGACATGCTTACCTTTTGTCCATTGTCACCAAAGCCTGGTAATTGTTTTACTTGATATGACACAACAAGAATGCATCAGAAAATGTTTAGATTTTATCTTTTACAGGCTGTTTTTTTCACTTTGGGAGGTAACAGTATTTTTCTGGAAAGCATCTCCATCTCTCTTTCATTTCTCTTCTGACTAAGTGACCAAGAACTGTGCCTAGACGGTTTTAGTGAAACACAGCTCCAGCAGTGCTATCAATACAACATCTCTAATATTCATAAAAAGAAAGTAATTTACCACAAGACATTGAAAATTAAATAAGGAAACAATGTGCATATTCTTTGTGCCTCAGTTGTTTTTCTGCAGAGACCTTCAAAGGTTTATCATTTCACTCACTTCTCTGCAGACCAGAAAGCTCAGTTCTACACTGCCTGTCAACTGTGTTTGAGCAAAGTTGCACAAAGGTAAGGAAGGTGCCTCCTTTTTCTGAATAGCTGCTTATATTTTTATGCTGCCACTAAAATATTGCAGGAAGCGGTGAGAAGGACAAGCAGCAGAGGTTTTAATTTGTTTCTAATTTGGTTCATTGTGTAGGTACACTAGCTGACCTCTTTAGACTTGAGAACCGATCACATCAAAATTTTAAGAATCCATACAAATAAGAGACAAGAATGGAACAAATTGCATGCAAAATATAATTTATGCCAGGAAAATGACATCATGTTTATAGGTATGTATATTTAAAATAATTGTTACTAAAATCATAGCAGTTTAATAATATAATTCAAGAGATAATATTATATTAAATTAAAGAAAAAATATTTTGATGCATATTTCAAATTTATGTAGTTCAGAACTCCCATATCAACTGTTGATTTCACATTTTTTTAATTATTATTAACAGTAATACCAAGTGAAAAGAGGTTTATGTACTTAAAGTCTAATGCTTAAAAGAAATCATGGCTGCACCAAAGGCGCTGGAAAAGCTCTCATTACCTAGAAGTGGAGCAGCATTTCACTGATCATATCCATTCAGTGTCATAAGCCTGAACCACTATTTAGCTGCACAAGGCTTTGACTGAGCAAGACTGTAGTATGGCGGTACTCCCCCTTTCTTGTGCAATTGTGCCCTTCAGTACATTCTTAAACAAGCAAAGAGTTGTTTTGCTGAATTGGGGTTAGTGAACAGCAGAGTATCCCTATTTACAGTTTGATTGACTTGCAGTGAAAAGAATCTCTGACTCCTTTCTGTAATTTCCTTTATTAAAAGACAGAAGTCTGATCACCTAAAACTTCAGCAAATGTGTTTAGAGCAGTGAAAATTAACTCTCACCGGGCAGTTTGCAGGCATCAGTCTAAGAACCAGATCTGGGATTAATTACAGAACAGTTCCCAAAACTTTCTTTACTTTTCCTCCCTCAAACTTGGCACCTTGTCAACCAAGACTGAGCAAGGAGGTTGTCCTTGGACCTCAGTGAAACCCTCCGATTGTGCTAGTGGAGTGCCAACAGAGCTGCTCCAAATCATGCAAGAGCCCTGAAGAAACAATGTGAGCTAGGAGAAGTCTGCAGGAGGCAAGGCAAAGCTCAAAAGTGACAATAGCAAAAAAAAAAATGTAGGAGTGACAAAGGTTGTGAAACAACTGTTTCGGAGAGCACCAGTCACCTCTGGAGCTTGGGAATTGTCACAACCCTTTATTGTCCATTGACTGATTATGGGTTGGATTACAGCCGGTATTCTAGCTCTTTTGTCATCATTTTTTATTGAGTCTTTGGCTGCTCTTCTATATTTCTCAGCATATTCTAATACTCAGTTCTCTCAGTTTTCCATAAGCAGTCATGGGTGGGTAAAATACCATCTTCCAACTACTCATTTACACCTGTATCACTGTATTAGTAGCTGGCTGCTGACTTTTCAGCTTGATTACTGTAACACTTCATAGTTACAAATCAAAAATCAACTCTAAGTTATAGCTGATTCAAAATATGTTAGTGCTTTTCTGAACATGAAAATAGATGAGCTTGGCATTCCTGTTGAATCCTGAACCAGGACCAAGGCTTGAGTCCATTCTTTATGAGGGTTAGTCAGTGCAACAAAGGCATCTCTTACAGTGTGACCTCTTACAATATGAATGTGCCACAGGCAAAGGAAGAGTCATCTACTGAGATGTGGTGTGCAGCCTACAGTCATTAATTTTTTCATCAGTGATGCCGGAATGATTCTGCATTTGGGTGAGTTCATAGAAAACATTATAGCATTCCACCCTCAAAGAGCTTTCTAAAGGCACTAAAGCCTGATGCACACCTCCATAACCTCACCAAGTGGACACGAAAAGATAAAGAAACTCATGTGTTTACTTTAAGAAAAAAACATGCATGGTGATCAAGTATTGGTAGCACAGGAAAAGCCCTTTTCTCACCATAAGCATGACAAATACAGGCACTGAGCCAAGACTCAAAAAATTTAGCTTCTATTTCCAGCTCTCCTGTTAGTTCACTGCATAATTTAGGGAGTAAGTCACTTTTCTCCTCCTTTGTTTTTCTGACCTGGAAGATGGGTGCAATAATACATACCTCAAAGAGTTTTGTTAACAGCAGCATCAAAGAGCTAGACCACTTTAAACCAGAAAAGCAATCAGATGCAACCTCGCTCAGACAAGACAATCTGAATCTTTTTCCCTTCAAGCCTGTAACTCTTCAACTTACTTTATTATTCTGCTTCCTTCCATTAGAGTAGCAGATGAGCCTTCTGTTGAGGATGGATCAAATGCAACATGAGCACTACTGTGTCTCATAAAATCACTGGCTCTTTTCCCCTCTACTCCTCGGAAACCCTGTTTGCATGCAACGTTATGGTTTCCTTTCTTCAGACTGTAAGATACTTTGGAAGATTTGGTTAGGGATTTACATTCAGAGGGAAGTGAGTTTGGAGTATTGATCTTGCTACAGTAAAATGGCTTTATAAAGAAGAAAGTCTCACAGGCTTTTCTAACAGTGATGCAAATTGAGATTTCCCAAGTCTCAGAAAGTTTGTAAGAGTTAGTATCATTTAGTACCAAATTTCAGTACTCCTTCACTTTTTAAAGGCTGCGTTGGTCTTCCTTTACCAGCTTAATTTACTGTATCCTGCATCCAGCATTATGCAACACTGTCGACTGTATGCAAAATAATATCTCACACATGCTACTATTACCTTTGATTTTCTATCCTGATACATACAAGTCATGAGGTTTGAGATATGAGCAAGCATTTTCATAATATATATTACGTATTTTTGCTGCTGACAGTAGCTTAGATTTTAAGAGAGAGATTTCAGTAACCAAAGGAAGGAAAATATGATTTGGGATTGGAATGACTATAATTGTGTTTACTATGCAGCTCTTCCCTCATAGTTTTTTGGGGAAGGGAACCATTTTACTTCAATACCTGCCTCAAGAGTTTTTCAACACACTGTTAATCTGCAATATTAATTGCACTAGAACTGTATGTGCAGTCATATCATAGATATTGATGATTTCATGAAATAGTATACATTGCTATCTGCTCCCTTCAGCCAAGTTCTCCTGACCTGTTTTGAGTCTCTGAGGTTCATGGGGTAAAGGTACTGTGCAGCAGTTCCTGCATTGCTCAAAGGCAATAAAGATGACAGGGAAGAAAAAAGACACTGTCAGCATGGAGGGCCTGAACGCTCTGCTCCCACAGCACCAGGACACAGGTAAAAATGATAGGATACAGCTGGGATGTGACAGAACCTCACAATAAGTGTGCTACAGAAAAAGGAAAAAGGCAGTAAAGGACAGAAAAAAAATGTAAGTTAGACTGGTTGTGACAATGGCTTATTCAAGGAAAGGGGCTAGAAAGGAGAAAAAGGAAGGAAAAAAGGTTTATATTGTTCCTGTTAAATGAAACATCTTCAGGAAATTTCAAGAATATAGCACTATCCCAGAAAAAAACTTAGGAACAGCAGAAAATAAAAGTAAAGGTGAAAATTCAAACAACGTGTTTGTTTGTTTACGAAACTGTGGGATACTAGAGGATCCTAACCATGCTGTGATAACTTGAGTAGGAAAAAAAAAGGAACATAAAAGAAACCAAAGATGCATTTTTAACAGCGCAACCTGCCTGCTGAATGATTTAAAATACTGATATTCATGATATAATTTCTCTAAAAGTTGAAGAGCCATCAAACACATTACACAGATGAAACTCCTGGGAAATGGCTAATCCTGCTTTTCAGTTTGGGACTGGGTTGTGCAGAGCATAATGTAGAAAGAGTTGCCATGCCTGTCATGTCCATTTTGGACACTTACATGTGCCTGTCCCAAAAACATCAGTACTCTATTCTCACTAGTGGATACCTGTGAGTTTTCCAATATCCCTACCTTCAGACAGCCTATGAAAAACCTTAGTTCATTCCTCTCTGCTTTTTCCTCTGTTAAGGTGACAGTGCTTTCTATTTCACTTAATAATCAATGTTTAATTTGATTAAAAGCTGAAGGATTCAATTAGGTATATTAAATAATCCTTTATTTTGATCCGTTTTGTTGTCTTTAATGAGGTAATATTCTATAATTAAATGACTGGATATAGAAAGTTACTGTATAATTAATAAGACCATGGTCCTAAATGACTTAGAATAATGAATCCAAGCAAGGCCCAGATAATTAAAAATGCTCATGACTAAAACCTGTGACATATTTCCTAACCACATTTGGAGTGCAAGGGTGATCTTACCAACAACACATTGTGACATGCTCTCTGTGTGACCTTGGACAAGGTATATAATCTTGCTGAGGCCAACTTCCTTATCTGTAAAACAGTAAACCTTTGTTTTATCAAGGTCTTCAAGGAAACACTTCATAGCAAGGAGAGTCATTCACCATGTGCATGCATAGTACCTGGTAAGAAGGGATTTTCTTGGTATTATCAGAAGATAAATAATAAGAGTTAGGGAAAAAAACATGGCTGTAGCAGGTAAGAAGGAAGAAGGCACACCTTTCTCAATATCACCTCAAGGACAGCTGCAACTGGTAGATGGTTAAGAAAATATTAAAAGGCCAGGCAAGGATTGTGTGGTATCTCCACCTCTATCTCACTCCAACAACATGCAGTTGATGGAATTCATGAGGTGCATTGTGGTGTTTAATAACTCACACTCTCAGCAGGTTTTGAACCCGGCTCTACATCTGATCACCACAACATCCCTCCATAAGGAGTGCTGCAATTCAATTACACAAGGTGTAGAAACATACTTCCTTTTGTTTATTTTCTGTCTCTAGATGCTATTTTTTCTTCATGTCCTTTATATAATGTACTATGAAGACAAAGGAATAAACTTTCTCCATACATCTTTCCATGGCATTTATTATTTTATATTTTTATATGTATACACACATATATCTGTATCTATCTCATATCATCCTGATTCATCTCTTTTCCAACCTATTTAAGTTCTTCCTGGAAGGAAGCCATTCCACCTCTTTGATTACATAACCTTGACCTTTTTTTGTTTCACTTTCCCCTTTTCAAGAAACATAAACAAGTACTGTAGACACTGTTCAAGGTGTGGTGTACTACACATTTATAAAGTGGCATAATGATAGTTTATATTTTGTTCTCATTTCATTTCCTAATAATTCTTATCGTACTTTTTGCTCCTCTGACCATTGTTGAGCATTTAACTGATGTTTTCATAGCACCAGCTACAATAATTTCAAGATCTCTCTCCTGAGAGGCAATAGCTAATTTAGGACCCATCTTTCTGTAAGCACAATTAAGGATGTGTTTCTCCATATGCATCTTTTTGCATATATTGTCCTTGAATTTCATCTGCCATTTTACTGTCCAGTCATTCAGTACCATGAAATCTTCCTGTTACTCTTTGCAGTCAATTTGAGAGTTGAATACCTTGAATAATATCTCATCAGCAGCAAATTTTGTTACCCTGTATCTACTTTCTTTTCTAGGTCATTTATGAATATATTGAATAGCTAGACTTCCTGAACAGCAGCATCCATTGTAGTGCCTCTCCTTATCTGTACCTTTTGTTTCCTTTCATGTAATCACATAATCACATTTTTCCATCTTTGCATTTCCTATCATATTTGCTTTTATTAAACCACAAGAGGAATTTATCTCAAGACAGCTTAGTTTTCTTAAACCTTTTTGATGAGGGATCATGTCAAAAGCTGTTTGCAAATCCAAGTAGATCAACGTGGTAATTATATTTATATGTCACTGACTCTTTGAAAGAACACTAAGTTATTTGTGAGGCATGACTTCCTTATATGAAAGGCCTGCTAATTATTTGTCATGTGTCATATTCTTGTATCTAAGCAAGAAAGACTGCATTCTTGAATTCCATTTACTTCTCTGTTGTTTATTATGCTTTTATATACCTGGTAGAAAAACCAAAGTCTAGTCTGTAGTGCCCTACATCTCCTTTGTCACCTGCAGCTTTATAGTCCCCAAATGTTGAAAATTATTTAGGCAACTACACTATCATTGTCTTCCATTGTGATTGATTCACAATTTCATTTTAAAGTTCTGTTCAAATGCTTCAAAGAATATCACCTGGTTCTTTTATTTATTACTATTCATTTTTTCTATTTGTCTAAAACCCTTTCAGTTTGAGAAATTTAACTCGACACTTCATTTTGAAATGTTTCCTCATGCTCTTAATTCGTAAAGACTTCCCCTTGTCCTCTTCAAGGAAACATCAAGGCAAATAACTCATTTGGCTTTTCTGCTACAGGCTGACCACCTCTGACCATTCCCTTTACATCCTGAGAATCTGTCTGTCCTACAAGCTGTCTGGTAAGCGTCTTCAATTTGATCAATTCGAAGAAAAAAGTAAAGAACTGGGTTTTTTTACTGTTGGAAGCTTATTCAAAATCTTCATCCTTATTCCACTTTTGCTTTTAATTTGGCCTAATTCATGCTCTTTTCTAGCCACCATAACTCTGCTGTTCAACTGTGTTTGCATTTGTTTGGCCTTTTCAAAGCCTTTCTGATAGACAGAATACAGTTTGTATCTCTGACAGTGTCTTTTAGCAGTCACCATACCAAATGCAATTTTATCGTTTTGCCTTCTTCCATTTTCAGTAACCATCATTATTATATAAATCGTAATTCCTCTCAGTCCACAGCTGGTGTTCTGAGAAATTACTATGAGTACCTTATTTTGACTTGCTGAATCTGGAAGAGTCCTGACTGTCCCAGAGGGGATGGGGAGGAGTATCCCAGTCATATAGTTAAGCCTGTTCTAAACAAAAGAAGTTACTGGCTGGGTTATAACGCAAGACATCAGGAAGGAGATGGCAAGTATGACAGTACTTATAGGAAACCAGTGCTTTTTTAAATGAGCAGCTGGAGGCCAGGCAAGATATGTCACAGCATCTAAAATTGTACCTCTGTTTAAGCACCTGAATCACTCAACCTAGAATTCATCACTTTAGCTTAACAAAATGGAAATTAGATTATGATTTGAAAGATATAAGTGCCTGAGAGAAATCTGATGATAGCTGGTTCTTCTCTCTAGCTGGCAATGATACAACAAGGTCAATAGCTGGAAATTAAAGCTATCAATATGTTATGACAAAATTTATGAGCTGTACTCAGAAATATATAGGTAACTGGTCAGTGTTTTCAGTCTACTGTTACAGTGAACATGTTGACATTGGACCATTTTAAATCTAGATAGTATGTATTCTTATATGATATTATCTTCAGGCTTGCAGCCCTGCTTTTGTCCCCATTTCAAACATGGACCTGCCACGAGTGTGCACTGCCTGCCTGAGGGGCACCAGTGCCCCAACCATCCTGGACTTTCAGTGAGCTGCTGAGAAGCCACTTACGCCACGAAACCTCAACCTGAGCACTGGAGCAAGTCAGAAAAGTTCCAGGCTTTCTGGAATAGTCCATACAGCTTACAGCCCATCACAAATTGCCCACAAATGAGGGCAATGGGCTGAGGATATCACCAGGCTGACCGCATCCACACTAGGGGCAAGGGAATTCCTCTGTTCAGAGAAGTCCTGGGGTAGCATGATGTGCTGCAGATGATCGCAGATCATCTCTTAAGGTCTGGTAGTTGCTGAGTCTATGAATATTATATATCATAGCTATTACAGTGGACAATTATTTTTAAATTATCTCTTTAATAGCCTGCAAGACTATCTTCCTAATATTTTGTTGCATAAGCCACTAAGGAAATCATTACTATCAAGTTGATTACAATTAAAGTAATAAAATTACTGACAAAGAAACAGTGGTAGTTATTTTTATACAGTATATAAAAATACCAGCAACTACAGAATTTTCTGTAGTGCTGGCAAACTGATTCTTACCTTCTGCACTCTGTGAGCATCAGCACATTTTATTTCTATTCTTGAGGTCATTCTTCCTTCCAAATGAGTTACTGTTTATTGGCAGCAGTTATTTACTTTTTCTTGCACCATTAATGTTGAAGTTTTATTTTCGTGTGGCTTTCTTTCTAGATGCCTAGGATCTGTTATACCATGCCTGTGGAGTGCTGTATTCTGACTAGTCACAGGCCAAAAGCTTCTTTAAAAATTCCTCTTGACTTTAGTTGAATGAGTGGCTAGTTTTCTAAAATAATTTCTGATGCTTGAACAGAACTTGCTGAAACTCCTTCATCGATCCCAATAGATGCAGCTTGAGAGAAGGAGTTTTTTGAGGCAAAAAGAAATCCATAGGAAGGAGAGGTGGAGAGTTTTTGGAAAATGAGACTTTGGGCCACTGATAGAAAAAAAATGATGCACATGTACCATGTTGAAGTAAAGAATACTTTGTTTGAGACTTAGAAGGTAGAATTTCTGATTACAAAAATCCATTTTTACAGTCAGTGACAGCCTGTGAGTTTGCTGTTTATGTCATGCTAGATTAGAACATTTTAAAGGAAAACTATATGAAATTCCATTATTAATTATTCTGTCACTGCAGCCTAGATGAATCTCCTTGCTTCTTGAAAATGTATAGAGTCAAGCCAATTACAATGACTTAACTGGTGGAGCACTGAAGAGGAGATGTCCACTAGAAGATTTTGAACCCTTTTGTCCACAAAGTTGGAGACAGCTTTTTTGTCATTCATTAGCAGAAACAGGGTTGGGTGACATTCTCATGTTCACCTGGTGCACCCTGAATGTGTTCTCTCTCTCTCTTTTTGCAAAGGAATGCCGTGATTTGAGAAATACCTGATTGAGCCATTTTCTGTTGTTCTGCCTTGGATCAACAATGTTGACACATCTTTCTTGTACTATGACTGCAAACTGTGACATGGACTGAGTCTGCCTGGGATATATGAGTATTTCAATCTCTTCTCTATCAGGTGAATCTGTGTGAAAAAATCTAGAGATAAAAGATAAATGAACAAACCACTGCATGAGCCTTCAATTTCAGTCAGCATTTTGGAGCTCAGTTGCAGTGTAGGACTGAGGGCATGACAGATGGTGGGCTTGTTCCATGTATTACAGAGACTCTTAGTACTTTGAGGAGGGGGAGATTATTTTGTCTCTTAACAAAAACAAAATTAAAACACACCTCTAAAGACCGTTGCCCTTATAGAAGAGGTGTGTGCTTTGACGTGTCATACTTTTGCATAGTCTTGATAATCAGTAATGAAGAAAGAGTGCAGAAGATTACAAAACAACATAATCAAGTGATAATAATGAATATTTCAACAGGCAGACATTTCAAAGTTTTAATTAAAATTAGTAGTGCTATTGATATTGTAATGTCTTCGGGTAACATACAGGCAAGTAATCACAGACCTCCCAAATGGACTGCATTACACATGCAATTAATTATGGAAGATGTTGCTGCTCAAATCACCCTGGGATCTCTGAGATTTAAAGCAAGTGCTCCAGCATTTCACTACAGAAGGCAGTGCAACTGACACAGCCAGCAGATTAACTGTTATACTTAACCCAGATGCTGCATTGCTGCGATGCGGCTCAAATCTGTTCTGCTAGCAACAATCTTTGCTTGTCTTCTTTAATAGCACAAATGCTTCTCTTTTTGCCTAAAGTAAAAGCTGATATTTTTAAACACAGACTGTGAGAGTTTGGGGGCCAAAAAAAATCCCACCTACAGAGATGTTCTTTTCACAAGATGCCCTCCACACTGCAGGGGAAGAAAAGTTTAATCAAAGTACAATGCTTATTCTTACTTTTCTTTCTCTTTGACACTGCCCCCACCCAGTGCTCCCACTCTGATGTTCCTTCAGGATTCTCAGGTTTTTCTGAAGTTAATTTTATCACTAGGGAGCAGGTCTGAAGGTTCCTTACCACAAGATGAGCGATCATAATAGTACCTCCAATTCACAACATAATGGCTTCATTTAGACCATGGAGGGGTTGTTTAGAAACTGCCCTGAGTGTACTTTGGCCTATTTCTACCTGTGGGCCTGAACACACATTTTAAAAGATCTTCCATGCCTCTCAGTGAAATCAAATCATTATTCTGAGAACTGAATCTCATACTGAGCTATTCTGAATAAACCTCTCTGTCAGTTCAATCCACCTAAGTCCCAAAGCTTACTGTCAGGAAAAGTAAGAGTTTAAGAGCATTCTTGTTTATGGATTTGAGGCCTCATGCACAGCAGGATTGAATATATTTAAAATAAATGGGGACAGGGGGGAGATTGTAGCTTGTATGTGACCTTTCCAAACTCCTTCCCAGCAAGGCAAATGCTCTACTCTTTGCTTGACAGGTGCCTTTCTCTAAATGGACCCCTAAGCACTTTCCAGATTGCTTGCTGGATCAAAAGCTACTAGGCAATTCCTGAGCCCATTACTATTGATAGGAGTTCTGTTACAGAACGGAAGGGGAGGATTAGACCTAAGGCCTTTCCCCTTCTTCGACACTCAAAATGTTGCTACTGGTTTAGGTTGTTTAACAGACCTGATACTGCTCGAGGGTTGTCATTTCCTCAGCACCATAAGGAAGAGAATGGATATAGGTGTCACTTTGCAAAATAGAGCAGTATCCTATAAGCCTATCCAGGCTAATTTTCTGCTACAGAATTGTGTCTGGCCACCCCGATCTCAGCAGCTGTTCTGCAGGACAAGGCAACTTGGCTAGGAGTGTCATGAAGGAAGCAACAAACTAGTGGTTGGGAACATTTATCAAGGCTGTTAACGTAAGTAAACTACACCTATTACTTTGAAAAATAACATCATTCACCATGGCTCGTGTGGTGGGTTGACCTTGGCT
>VZTL01095723.1:0-10727 GCA_013400535.1 Scopus umbretta | reverse complement strand
CAAATACTTTTCTACCTTAGCTTGTGATGAGTGCACGACTAGGTGACTTCATGTAGAATGGTAAAAATGTTAGGCATAACAAGTTTATCCCATCCTAAACTGCAAGGAGTCGTTACACAAGACGTTATACAAGACCTTATTTCATTACAAATTTCTCGAGGCAGCTATTTTGGCCTAGACTTCTTACTGCATTTTCTCTAACTAGAAGACAATCTGCTTCTGAACAGTGAGGAATGCTGTCTGATCCTCAGCCAGAATAAAACAGCTTACAAAAGTAGGTGAGGAGGGGGGGATTGGAGCCCTTTGTACCCTTGTCTATCTAACCAGATGCCTGGGTGTATGTTGCTTTGATGAAGAATGGTTGAACCCTTTTAAGCTTTGAACAGCCTAGAAGTGCCTCATGAGTTTTCAGGAATAAAACCTGGTTCAGAAGGTCATGAGATAAGAGACAGAGAATCTTTGTCTCCAAGAAGATAAATTATTGATTAGTTCTAAGTATTTCAGCTATAACTTTAAAAGACAGGACTTCTTGGAATACAGAATTCAGAATAACTCTCAGCCTTGTAGTCTGCAAGAGTAAGAGATGTGTGGCAAAAGAAATAAGTAGTTTAGTTCAATGTGCGAACCTTTCCTTTCAGACCTATTGACAGATTTGATCACACGTTGAAAGCTTCTCTAATGTAAATCTTTATGTATGAGCTGTCGGTTGCGGCATGACAGCTGTAATGTGAGGTCTGTTTTGCAATAACTTGAACTTGACTGTTGTCTTCTATCAGTGCCTTCCTGAAGGAATTGATTGTTCAGTACTACAGTAAGAACTTTATGCTGTTCTGTAGAGAAAACTAAGTCAATTAAAAGCAGCAGAACTCAGTCTCACTGTTGAATACAGCTTTGATTTTGTTGTTGTCATTGTTGTAAAATTAGTACATCTTTTAGTTTTGGTGCATGATTGCAGTTAACATCCACCTGTTGCAATCACGTAGAAATTTCCAGCTCTTCAGAATCTACCTCACCATCCTTTAGCAGCTGGGGAAAAAAAATGCACACGTGTGTGTGTATTTTTTTTTGTAGCTCTCTAATCAACAGCTTTTGTGCACACGTGGTAGGTACTACAGAGCTCCAAGTTTCTTTTTGGAGCTGGTGGTGTTATGGGTCCAGATCAGCATGTTTCATATAGAATTAAGGTTTGATAGTCCACAAATGAGTCTTTGTTGGCACTACTAAATACCAGGTATTCTTAGTTACTTAGCATCTGAAGTTATGAGGTTTGTTATGTGAACTTAGGTTACTATTCTATAAGAAATCTGGCTTCTCTGAATAGTGGGTTTGCTCTGCTGGGGAAAACACAGTCAGCTTCTACTCACTTTGGTAAAGGTGAGTGGGTGCTTACCCACTAAGCATCTTCTCAGAAGGTTATGTACCCCCAGACAGCTAAATACTGTAGTACAGTACCTGCACTTAAGCAAGTTGACAGTTGCATCATACCATTTGCGCAGACTTAAGTACAAGCAAGTCACTTAATGCACATTTAGAAATCTAAAGGCGATCTTATTTCTTGATGGAAATGTTTAGTTACATTGATTTTCCTCGAATCCTGTGTAATGAAGGTTGATAGTTTTGCTGCAGTCAGTACGAGATAAGTGGCATTGCGTATGAAAACCTGCTGAGCTCTGTAGAGGAGCTTTTCAGCCCCTGCACTGTCCATGTTTCACGGAAGTGGATCAAGTCCCCTGATATAGATCTAGAGAACATCCCTTGAGAGAGAAAAGTATTAGAAATGCTCAACTGATTTGCTACATTAAAATTACAAAGATTAAATGATTATTCGCTGCAGCCTCCTGCGAGTCAAGTCTAGATCTGCTTTTCAAATGAGCAAAGTAGCTGTAAGCAGTCCAATCATAAAGCCTTAAGTGACAGTAGGATCTCTCTTAAACAAGTCATTGGTGTATCTCCACCTTTTGTCATTTTTGTTTCCTACCAAACCACTTGATGAAAATGAAGTTCTCGTGTACTTTGAGATCATAATATGGCAGTTGAGAATACCTGATGTAAAAAATGATTTATATGGTTGTACGATTGATAACTTTGCTTTAAAGGAAATGCTGATTCCCCCGCCCTCATGTCACTTTGTGTTCAGACTTGCATCATGGGACACACTGACCATGAAATGTTCAGTGTATGCTACTGTTCCATTAATGTTTCTAGAATTGGATGTAGCACTCTTTCAGCCTTCACAGCTCATGCCTGAAAATATTCAAAACTTAAACTGATTTCTTCAGATCTCCTCAGTAACATGTAGACAATCCATTTAAAAAATCTTGGCCAGTGATGAGACTCTTGTTTCGATCCTTGTGGAAAATTATCTGGCAGGATTCATAAGCAAGTATCAGAAGACAGGGAAACGTTACAGTACGATGAGACATGCAGGATTGCATCATATCAACTTGGCCTTCAAAACCAGTGAAAATTTGTTAGATTATTATTTGTTTGCTCAAACTGGCTGCATATAATTGACTTTATTCTAACCAACTGAAATGGGTATCAGTGAAAGCTTAAACTCATATGTCTGTGACTGTTTTTACATTTATATTATTACATCTTTTTTTAGGTGTTTTTCGATTTAATGAGAGAAATTAGAGCCAGAAAAATGGAAGACAGCAAAGAAAAGAACGGGAAGAAGAAAAGAAAAAGCCTAGCTAAGAGGATCAGAGAAAGATGTTGCATTTTATAATCAAAACCCTGAATTCCTTTCCTACCGTGACCATACTAATAAACCCCGTAATTTATAAGCATGCCATTGAAGGCTCAAGTGACTGAAATTACTCTAACATGTTGGAAATTGTAATGTACCACTAAAAGCATGAATTGGAGCTGCACTGAAAGTCAAATTCACTGAAAAAAAAAAAATTATGTGGCTTCAAAAGAAGCAGAGTTCAGTCCATTTCATAATTGCCTACCTTCTCACATTTCTTCTGAATGTAGTGTTTCATAGGCAGCCTTTTCTTTAATAGTGAACAGAGGGGGTTCTCGTAAAGCATACTTTTTATCACTGGTAATTGTCAATTCATCTTGGGTTTTTTTGCCTTGAAAATTACAATTGTGAACGTGATACCTAACGAAGCAGTATGCAGTTGTTTTGCCATGGTGTTACGCAAATTAGAGAAGAATAATGTATATGCGAACAGTTATGTTGGGGGAAAATTATATGTGATTCTGCATTACCTGATTTAACCTAGAAGAGTGATGTAATCTTTTGCATTGAAACATTTGAATATGCCTTAATTTTAAAACCTAAACATAGCAGGTTGCTTAATCAAGGGTGTATTTTCAACTTTGTTGCATGGAGACCGTCCCTGCGCATCAGTGCGAGACTGCCCTCTCTGTGGAGTGCGGTTATGTGAATGGTTTCGCTAACTAGCTGTCTGCTAGCAGTGTCTGTTCTTTAAATGTGTGCCATACTCTGGTATTGTGAATAATACAGAGCATACTCTGTCATCTGTAACTTGGTAAACAATACGGTATCTTAAAACAAAGAGGTCAGAATACATATAAGACTGAAATTATTAGCCTATGGCACGTCTAAGCCTGGAATGGTTGTTTGAAACCCAATGTGTTGATACCTTGAAACTTCCCTTTTGCAAGTAGATTTTTGTCTAGATGTTCCTTGGGTTTTAACTCCCTGGAGTTGGGTGGAGCGGAGCTGATTCAGTAGCGCTAATGTGTTTTGAGTTAAGATGTTGTCCGGGAAATTCTGGTGTCATCAGTTCATTTTTTTTTTGTGTTCCTTATACTCAGCTATGGGAACGTGGTGTGTTATGCTGAAGCTCTTTGCAGGTTTTGTACTGTTTAGTCTAGTTTATGTTGATTTTCAAATGGGGAACACTGTAGCTACTTTTTCTAGTTAATGTTGATATTAAACAATCAAACATGCTTTACAATACAGAAATGTTTTCCATCTGCATCCAAAATCCCCATACAAAACATACTGCCTCAGTTGCTTCAGAACAGCAAGAATACTAGCACACGGTTGGTATGCTGCATCTTAACTAAAACTATACCAGAACATTTGAGGGTTTTTGACTCCTCTGGGGTAAGACAGGCTAGATCAATTCCACAAACTGTTATACTTTTTATACATGTGTAAGCCTATAACTGACAGTTTAAAATGTGCTCAAGCAAACTAGGTAACAGATATTTAACTTTCATGCTAATGGACATTTTAGGGACTCAAGTCTTAGAAGTTGTATTTGTCATGTTGAATATTTATCAATAGGAATTTTGTATGTGCATTTAGTAGTCTGCCACATGCAGAATTAAGTTACTTACGTAACTATGGCAAAGAAGCCAGTCTTCATCTTACTGTGTACTCATTTGGGTCTATTTAGCTGGGGAGTCTAACCACTAACATTGTGACTTTGCTTTGGAACCTGTATACTGGGAACTGAGGTGTTATGAAGCCACTGGACACATGAAACTTGTCTTGGCTGATGCCTTAGCCTGTCCTTTTATTTGCTATTTGAGCCATTTAAAGATGAATAAACTTCCATTTTTTTTTAATGCTTGTGCAGTGTTAATTGATAACTGTTATTAATAAACTTTGCTATAGCTGTTGCCAGTTTGTCAAGCAGGTAAACCTAAATAATCCAGAAGCCTTTTTTGTGTGTGTGAACAAAATTGTAGATTAAACCTAACTAGTTTGATAAAAAGCCGCTCTGTAAAAGCTGAGACTATGCATGTGCTACCTTTTATCCAGAGCTAATTTATCCCTATTTGCTGTGACAAAGAATGTTGGAAAATGGGCAAACAGACTGAGGTAAGCTTGTTCCAGAAATATTCTTTTGAAAGAATGAAAGATGCAATTTAAAAAACAAACAAACAACCTATGTAAGTTTGAAATAATAATAATAATAGAATAAAAATGCATTCTATGTAATTTTCCTTTAGCACACTCGGGGAGAACATAAGTGTGCTTCCACAACCTGCGGGGAATATAGCTTGAATTGTGCATATATGATTTGGGTACATCTTGAGAGAGTCATCCAAATCGAGCGATGCATTTGCATCATAGAGGAGTGTTTGGCTTAGCCTACTTCTGTGTCTGAAATTCCTAGAGTTACCTGCTCAGAGTGCTTCTGTGCCTGTGAGCACTCTTCTCCTGTTTCTCCTCCAAAAGGTTGAGGATACTTTCTTACATTGGCAGGATGAAAGCCTTCCATGGTATTTCCCTCCAAGTTAGCGTAACAGGCTGGCGGTACTGTTGCTACCTTTTGTGAAATGCATTGCATTGCAAAACTGCAGACCAGAGAGAGACGTCTTAATTTGTAACAAGCTATAAAGTTCAGTCTTCCATGACGTATGAAACATACGTAATTCTTATGCGAACTCCCTTTTTTCTATAGCTTTTTTTATAGCTTTAAAAACTCAGTTGACTTTCAGAAATGTTGGCTAAGAAATCTGTGGTCTGTTGTAGTTTCTGTAGCCTCCTGATGAGCATACAATAGCTTAACAATAGTAGCACCCAGCAGCTTTGACTGTTCTGAAGCAGCATCATGGTGTGCAGGAAGTGCTTTCCCATGCTGCAGAGACCTTGCTGACATCAGAGTAGTGTGCAGCATGGCCCCTCTGGCAATTCCAGTGGCAATCATAATGCAGGAAAATATACTCCGTATCTAAGCTTTATGCTCACTGTATTCATCTGTAGGAGCCAAATATTTTATCTGTTAATATGTGAAATGGGCATACTGAAAATCTTGGCTTCCTTTTTGGGATACCAAGCTTTGCAATCATTCTCTGGTTCCAGAGTCCGAGAGGGTGGATGGATGGTCCCTACACAATTATAGTCCAATGCAAAATGCAGAGCAGCAGAGACACAGCTGGTATTACCTGAATGCGTATGATACATTTAGCTGTACCAGAGCTGGATCAGAAGGTAGGATTGAGCCTACAATGGTTGAGAATTGAAGAGGGAAAGCTAACACTGCACCTTAATTTCTAAACTTTCGCCCATTACTGTGTTTGAAATTGGCTCTTCTAGGCTCTTCTAGGCACGTGGATGCATAGATAGTCATGTGTGTAAACTGTGTTTCTTTCCAGCTTTGCTCTTGCCAGTTTTTCACTGTGATTTTAACTTAAATAAATGACTGGCTATGTTTTTAAGAGATGACTCAGGAAAGAAACCTCTCTTCGCATATTTTTGTGGGAGCTTCAGCTTGTTGCCAATGTTGCTTATATCAGAGTGTAAGCTAATCTTTGATCTAAATTCATTGACCAGACTGGAGTATTTTTGGTTGAAGCTTTATTGTCAAAGGAATGCTTGAAATGCATACCACTTGAGATCTGCCCAGGATCAGACAGATGCCACGACTCTTCTCATTTTCAAAGAGATCCTGGCTGGATCTAACCAGCCATCTAACTGGTGCAATCCATTTTGGGGAAATATTCAGAAGATATAATTTGATTTGTGTGTGCTGAGGTCTTTTTTTTCTAACTTTTTTTTTTACATGCAGAATGGAAAACTACCAAAGCTTCAATTGTTGGAAAAATTGATTTGCCTCCACCGTCCTCTTGATTAATATTGCACTTGGTAATATTTAACACTCCCAGAGCACTCAATATGTGATACTTGTTGTTTGTGGGTCCCAGTGGGACAGTTCCAATTTTGCAGAAGACTGTTCTGTCTTGTGGATGCATGCAACAGCGGCAGAATTTAGCCAGCTGACTCAGTGGGCCGGTAGCAGCATTAGCCAGCATAGCACTCCTGGTTTACTCCAATGCCTCGTTCTGCCTCACGTCAGGCAATTGCCAACTTTCTTTACTGATCTGGTAAGACTGTGTATGAAACTGTACTTGTATCCTAAAGCAGTCAAGATGGGAGTATCTGAAAACCTCAGTGATTAGGTTCCAAACCATGGCACCCAGTTACACTTTTCGACTTTCGCAAGGACATCCCCTACCAATGGACTCTATGTTGAAGTGTTAAAATCAGGTCCTGTCTGCACCCTGATACATGGAAACACGTGACTCTGAAAGTGGTTAACTGTGTTATGTTGTTCTTTACAGGATTTTATTCTCCTCCTGCTTTCCACAGTTGCTTCAGGCTGTTAGCTACCACTCTCCTATTCAAAGCAAGGTTGGGTGTTTCACCGTGGTCCTGGATTTTCCTACTTGATGGAAGTTGCTGGTTTTGACATTGCCATCAAGCAGCTGCGTACCTGCGCTTGGCTGTGGGCTCCTGTATGTGCTGACATAATTCCTGCATGTAAACCAAAGAATTTCTGGAACAATTTACACTTGTGAGGGACTATGAAAGCCCCTGGGAGTTGAATAATATAATACAAATCTAAGAGAAGAATGAAAGAAGTGGTCTTGGTGGCATCTCAGACCCATAATGATGAACTGTAGTCTGCAGCAATAGTGCTTGTTTGCATCTGTACTCCACTTTATGTAACACTGTCCTACAATATTCAGGAGAATATTCTGGGTTTTGCCCATTTTTTGCTTTATTGATATGACATGGTGTTGCAAAATAAGGGATGGGGGAAGGATAGTTTCCAACCTAAAACTACATGCTAAAGGTAAGCAGACTCCAAAATGCTCCGAAAAGTGTGAAAATGCTGGGAAATACTTCATCACACTGTTGTTTCCTTTGTGCTTAGCTAAACAGAGGCAAGGAAGGAGGACACATGTCTAGTAACGTTCCACTGAAGTTCTTTCTGTGGGAACCACTTTGGAAATTTTCTTGGAAAAACCCAAGCCTGTAGCAGATAGTCTGTTAGGTTTATAGCTTCCATTGTTTTTGTATGCCTCATGCTGGAAATTGTGGTTTCAGAAATGTCAGTTCCTAAGTGGTCCGGCATTAATTACAGTCTTAATTTTCCTTAATTCGTGACATGTTAAGAAAAGTTTGGTCGTTTTCCATGATAACCTGACAATACAGTGCTCACTTCAAAGCACATTCAGAGGACAGCCACCCATTTCAAAGTTTGCAGATGGAGGTAGGTGAGCCAGGGGAACAGCAAGGGGTTTGCCAGGTCTGGGAACAAAAACTGTTGTTCGCTAATAAAGCGAGGTGGTGAGGCTGTCTCTGCTGTGTCAGGTCTGTTGGGAAGGTGGCTGCAGCTGCATCAGGGAGTCAGAACTACGTCCATCTGCTGAGGTAATCATGGATGGCTTGCCTAGGTGCCTGTGGACATGTGACTTTGAGCAGTGTTTGGAGGTTAATTGCAGATTTTTCAGGAATTGGTTTGTTGTGTTGGGGATGGGGGTGAAGATACACTAGAATATTGATTTGGAAATACGTATCCGTTCACTTCTTGAGCTGGTAGCAATTGTATTTTTTCTCCTTATCCGTTTCTATTTGGATTTGACCATATTTATGGCAAGAGAGCAAGGAGACAATGGGGAAACTGACTTCTGCACCACCTGATGGGAAGCAGCCATCATCCATGGGCAGCTGAGGAAGCACATGGTGGACAAAGGGGAGAAATCTGGAAGTGGCCAGAACCCAGGTGAAAGCTCAGGGGGTCTTTGCAATGCTTTGGGAGCTAAGATGAGGAGCGGGAACCAAAAGTGTGCACACCAGGGATGGGAACAAAACACTGGCATGCTCCTGCCACCAAGAGCAAGGTGGGACAAACAGCCAGCAAGGCCCCTGGGGCTGAGAGTTCTGAGCTGCAAATGCACTCTCTCTTTGTTTCTTCTTCCTGGCAACATCAGTACTGATTTTTGAGTATTTCCTTGCTGAGTAACAGGTGAGAGAGGTCCAACGAGACTTCAGGTGCTATGTTTTTTCCACTCCTCTGTCCTCCTCTTCACAGAGCTCTTTCTCATTCCTCCCTAAAAGGGGGTGGGCAATAAACGATTACAGCCTGTGAGCCACTGATGTTGTTAATGCTGTCTCCTGTGCTTGTGCTGTGAGCATAGAGTAAAAAGAGGCTGGGGGCAGCTTGGGAGAAGCCTTGGCCACAGACCACAGCAGCCATGAGAGCAGTCATGCACTCTTTTTCTGCTGAAGCTCTTAGGGAGGATCTGGGATCTCAAGGTAGCACAAAGTTATTCTTCTCCTCGTGCTTCTTATGAGTGGAGAAGACTTGAAGTTGTCCATTTTACACTGTTGTCTTGTTCCTGATTGATGGATTGATGCTATGATGGCTTGTTGGTTGTCAGTACCCCAGGCACAAAGGAGGGGATCTCCTGGTAAGATGAAGTTTCTGCCTCATGAATATCCTGGCTAAGAGTGGAGGCATGATGATAACCAGCAGTTTGAGTGTTACATTTTAGATGCTGATTGCCATCCTGAAAGTAATTAATTGGTGTTTGCCTTCAACTGAGCTCAGCATGCCTGGTATGCTTCTGTTATACTTATTTCTGCTTTTTGCTTGTTTTATGAAGATTTTTATTAAGAACTTAGGAGATGGGGGGGGGGGTGTGTGTGTGTTCAGTGCAACAAAATAGGAGACCTGTTGGCTGAAATGTTGCCAGACTAATGTGTTAAATATTAGTCATCTCTAAAGAATGAGCCTGAATCAGTAATCCTTCTGTTTTATCTGATAACTGCCTACTGAAATAGTCTGGGGAAGTGTCAAAAGAGCAGTTAAAAATAACGTACCATGTCTGTGGATAGCAGTTTGCTGTGGGTGTTTGTAACTTCTGTGAGTGTCAGAACTGACTTGAGGAGGTACGTGCTAGATGCCCTTAGTTGCCTGTGGCAGACTTACGCTGCATCTAATATGAAGGAAGCTTGGAGAATTTGGCTGCCCCTGTGCTGTTAGGTGAGGAGTAATTTTTTTTTTGTTCATGAGACAAAGTAGATAACAGTAAGAGTATGCCAATGCTTCTGGTTTTACAGTGTTATTTAAATCTGCAATGCAACACATTTCATCTACTTCCCAAAAACTTCGTAAATGATAAATATCTGTATCTGTATGTAAGGTGCCTAGAGTGTGGGTGTTAATGAGGGAGCCCACACAGTCCTATACACAAGGCAGTGGTCCAGCAGAGATGCTTTTCTGATACTGGTTCCCTTTGCTGCATCAAAAAGAGATTGGGATTCACTGTATCCAACTACAGGGATAGCTGTGGTTGTCACTAGGGCAGCAAGAAAGTCTACATGGGACAATGCAGTTGGTCCACTAAATGTTTCTGTCTACTACAGTATCAGCAGGTAGAAGAAAATATGGCTTAGAGCAAGCTTCTTGCTATAAGGTATGTTTCATAATTGTAATCCCCTAGTCACATGAATATGCTTATGACTATGGAGTGCAGAAGAAAATGTTAGAATGTATTTCATTTACCTTATGCCATTTTGAAGTTAAAATTTTGATCCTTCTGTGTACAAAGTAAGATTAAAAACACAAGTAATTAAACCTTTTATAATCCAAACACTTTATCCCGATTCCTCTCGAAAATGCTTACAGGTGTTGGTCATCATTAATTTTAAAGAAAAATCAAAAAAGAAGGGGCAATAATAAATCACAAGGATAGTTGTTTCTGACAGTTGCCTTGGTCATTAATTTCTTTGACCATATGCAAAATTTTGCAAAAAGCAAGTGTAAAGTGCAGTTTTTGAAAGTTTGTTCATGCAGTTCAGCTGGGTTTCCACAGGATGGCAAAACCTCGCATCTCTGACACTAGTGGCGCTCAAAGATCAAGCCCTCAACCCAAAGCAGGACACACGCCCCAGCTGTACTCAGGCTCTTGTGTTTCAGCATGTTTTTTTCCAAGGGAAA
>VZTL01095690.1:0-10632 GCA_013400535.1 Scopus umbretta | reverse complement strand
CTGCTCAGCAATAGCTAAAGCATGGGTGTACTGCCTACCCTGTTTTGATCACAAATCTGAAGCATAGCACCATATGAGCTACTGTGAAGAAAATTAACACTATCCCTGCCGAAAGCAGTACAGGCCAGTTCTTCACAACATTTCCCCCATCTAATAGTTGCTCTTCAGAACAACTTTCTCACTTCTTTTACCTAGTTGGTTTTGCATCTTGTATGAATGCCTCTGTTCTTTTGGTTGAAATGTCCTTTATGACATAATACAAGGTCTTCTTACAGTGTTCTGTTTCCTGTGACTGAAATTCAGGTATTGGACTAGTTGGCATGACATGTCTGTGGTAAACCCATGCTGCCTTTTATTCAGCTTGTGTCTTCCATCTTTTATACTTAAACTTGTTTTACCATGTGCTGTAAGGATATTTTTCGTTCAGATTTTATTTATAAAATTTGTGTGTTCCAGAGATCAGGTTACTGGATCTTTTGTTATCTATAACTTTTTTCTGAAATGTAGTTGTAGTTGCTGTTTTTCAATTATGTGGTACTGTTGCTGATTCAGCAGATTTATTAAGGATTTTTGTGTCTGTAATTTAATGGGTGTTTCTAATTAAATTAGTGTAATCTAATTGTAAGTTTCAAAACTAGACACCAGTGCTGTTCTGAAAGGTAGAATGTTCCAAGGAATCTGTTCACATGGCTTGAAAAATAGACCTTTGCCATCTAAGTAACAGGCTCATAAAATATTTTCCTCGATAAATGCAGGAAATACCCAAGTGAACAAATCCACAAAACCACATCCTGCTCTTTTAAAGGAAAAAGTAGAGCAACTGTAAGAAATTTAAGACTGTGATGCAAGTTGTTCATGTTGAATGTAGCGTACAAACCTCTTCAGTTTGCCGAGGCAGTGAAATGTGTGCGATGTGGCTAGGACAGAGCTTCTTTGGAGAAGTAGAGGTCTGGAAAATGATGCACTGATTGGAAGAGACATGCAGACCACTGGAGTGCTGTGGTGGGTTCCACAGCTCAGCTGGATGGAGAAGGTAGTATCCAACGTAAAACTGCTGGGAGACTCTCAGGAGTCCTTTTAGTCCCAGGGGGACCCTGAGACTATTCGTCTCAGGGGGACTTTTAGGCACAGCTGAGAGCTGCTCCCTTCTTGCCCCCATTTGGTCACCCTAAATTCCACTGAACAGCTGGTTCTCAAAGTTCTTGGTTGCTTTTGAAGGTGCATAGCAACAAAATGGGAGAGAGCAGCCATAGGGATTTGTTGCAGTGTAGGCAGTATTAGCTTTGTGGAGAGCTGTCTCTCTAGATGATGTCTTTTAAAGATTTGCCTCCTGGGTGTCTCTGAAGATTCAGGAAGAGTGGATTTGAGGGAAGTCATACAATTTGATTTCCTGAGTGCGGTAATTGCTGACGTACAACAATTGTAACAATATGTTTGTTGTGTGGTCTGCAGGAAAAGTAAAAGCAAATGTGAAAATATCTTGCATATTTATCCTTCCAACCTAAGGTGTTCGTTCACAGCAGCTCAAACCTGTATCTGTAGTGTCAGTTACTTTCCTTTGCTTTGTTTTCTAAATGCTGAATGGGTTTTGTTGTTTATCAGGGAAGTGAAAATTCTCTGACCATAAGATTATTTTTTTTTTAAATACAGTTTCTGCTAAATTGTATTTAACTGTTCAGAAATCTGGTGTCATGCACTGATTTAAAAACTCCACAAGACACAGGTGGTATGGAGAAGATGAATGAAGAATTACTTTCCACTGTCTCTTGCTGTAACAAAACCAGAGGGTGTGAAATGGAACTTGCTAGGATCTCATTCAAAACACACAGACAGGCACCATGTAGTAGGGCTGCTGAACTCCTTCCTGAGGGATGTTCTGTGTACTAAAAATGTATGTGAACTCACAGTGTGGGACAAATGGATTCAGAAAAGTCTGCTGGGGCTGTTACATACAAAAACATCATCTGCAGCATACGACTGAGTCACAGATAGTAGCTGGAGAGGATTTGGAAAAGTTTCACTGTATGTTTATGCTTTTCTTATACTCCTTCAAAAGCATTTACTTCTGACTGTTTTTGAAGATGGCTCAGTGAACCATGGGTGCGGTTGTCCTTATGTACAGAAGGCATTGTGCCAATGCAAAATTAAAAAAATCTTTTATGACTCAGTTGTAATTCTGCTGCAGTCTTACTGTGAGCAACAGCCAAGGAGCCAAACACTGGACTCATCTGCAGATTTAGGAAGATCGTAATAGTTGGCAATTTTGCTTGCACTTTGAAAATTATTTCTGCGTAAGAGATGGAAAAAATACTTAAATAGGAAGCTTTCTTGGGAAGCTAAAAGTTGTTGCCTTTAAAAGGTGACTTTGGTGTGTTAAGTAGGAGCAGTAGAATAACAGCAGCCAGTTTCACTGCTGAGGTTTGTTTGGAGTTCACTGTTTCTGTATCATCTACTTGCAAATGTATAAGAGGAATGTCCAGATTGGTTGTAATAAAAATGATCAAACTACTTGCTGCATATAGCGTTATTAAAATGTTTTTAATATGTCACCTCTGTTATGTGGGTTATTTTTTATAAAGCTTTATTGCATTATGATGTTTGGTATTCTCAGCTGAAAGTAGAGAGCCTTCCAAAAAAGAAGGGGGATGACACATGTGAGTTTTGCATTATTGGTCAACTAGCTTGTAACAGTAATGTTAATTAATAATAATTAATATTGGAAAATAATATAGCATTTCTTATAGCAGATTTGTTTATGAGGAAGTACCAGCTACAGGTTAGTTCTAGTGTAGCCTCTCGTATATAATCGTATTTTTCTGTAGCACTACATTTATACCAATTGGCACGTAAACATACCTTGAAAGTAAGAGTTACAAATCTGTCACTGTAAAGTATTTCAGAACACTCTTTTAAATTTTCTAGCGATGACAAGGCTGATAGCTCAAATGATGCTGGAGAAGCTAGTAAACCTGCAGAGATGCCTACGCAGAGAAGAAAACGGATCTCCACTATACCAAATCTTGTCAAACCCAGAGCTGGACCTTCATCTGCTCAGCATTCTGCATCAAAACCGCAGAGGCGAGCATCACAGGCTCCTGATGGCAATGCTTCACTTCAGAAGGATTCCTCTCCATCAGAAAAGAGTAATGTTGAAAGCTCCTTAAAGTCTCCCATACTGCCCGAAAAGAAAACACCTGTGCCACAAGTGCCACAGTTTTCTCCACTAAAAAAATCAGTGAACAAAGAGCAAACTGGATGTATGGCTGCACAAAAAAACGATGATACCTTGCAGAAGAATGTATCCTCCCCACTCAAGGAGAGACCAACACAAGAAAGATCAGGAACACAAGAGGAAAAGCTACCTACGAAACACGTTCCCATAAAGGAGAAACGAATGTGTTCTGATCGTGAAAGGATCCTCAAAGCTCGGAAGTTAAGAGAAATGCTTAAAGAAGAGCTGAAGAAAGAGCGGATGGTAGGCCTCTGTGTTGAGTGGTGCTGATCTGTGAAGGGCAAAGACATGTGATTCCCTTAGCATACATTATCTTTTTGTAATAGTGTTTTCTGATGATCATCAGCTGCTTACTGCTAATAGTCTGTGGTATCTCATAATTTAGTATCGGTTTACTGTGTTTATAAGGCAGTAGCACCGTGTTCCCTCATGATACAGATTTCATGAGAAATTGTGTATCTTTTCATTTGATTAGACCCACAAGCCTTTTTGACATGAGACCTGCTATTATAGTTGACATTCCAATTTTGTTTCACAGTTGGTAATACAATGGGGAAGTGTGCTGTAAGAAGTTTGGAATTTGGAGTGTCTCGTATCTTTTCAACTTGATTGTTGCCCGAGTTCTGTAATGTTGAATAACTTTCTACTTTTACTTGTGCCAAGTATTGAATTTCTCTGAGAGGGCAAGTCACTTAAGGGTCTGTGGTGTCCTTTCTGACACAGGGACATTTTAAAGATCAACTTATTTTGGTTGTTGGGGGTGGGGGAACAACAGAACTCCCCAAATGGGATACTTTGTAAAAGAGAAAGAGACTTCTTTGTGAAACATAAAGTACTTTCAGGGTGAATTTAAGATGTTGTGGGTTTTTTGATTTGTTTGTTGGTTTTTTTAATTTTTGTATGAAAACAGTTAAAACACAGGCCTCCAGTAATTGAAGGACGTTCTCCACCAGATCGTTCTAAAATGACTATGAGAGACTTGATATACTATCTGCCAGAAAACAATCCTATGAAGTAAGTATGACTCTCTCTCTCCTTAAGTTAAATGATATTTGATTTTCTACCAATTTAATAATTGTGAAAAGGAGAATTCTTAAATCTGCAGTATAGCACAGTTGCAGTATTGTTGCAATTGTAACAAAAGCTTCCAGACACTTTCCCATCTACTCAATCCTCATACAGAAATGATATTGGAGATTAGTGTACCTGTTGAAATATAAAAACATGAACCTGTCCCTAGCGTTAATTTTTCTCTGTACAAATGCAGAATAATAGAAATTTTTTTCTTTTTAACTTGCTGTTGTTAAAGTTGTTGTTGTTAATGTTTTTTCATTAGAATCGTAGAATCACTAAGGTTGGAAAAGAAACTCTGAGATCATCTAGTCCAACCGTCAAACCAACGCCACGATGACTACTAGATCATGTCCCCAAGTCCCACATCTACATGTTTTTTTAATACCTCCAGGGATGGTGACTCCAACACCTCCCTGGGCAGCCCGTTCCAATGCCTCACCACTCTTTCAGTAAAGAAAGTTTTCCTAATATCCAATCTAAACCTCCCCTGGCACAACTTGAGGCCATTTCCTCTCGTCCTATCACTAGTTACTTGGGTGAAGAGACCAACACCCTCCTCACCACACCCTCCTGTCAGGAAGTTGTAGAGAGCAATAAGGTCTCCCCGGAGCCTCCTCGTTGTGGCTGCTAGGGATGTTATGACTGCCTGCCAAATTTGGCAGACTACAGGAAGCTAAGCATTTTCGCCGTCTTAGGTGCTGAAGTGCAAAACGCACTGCAAGACCTAGGAGGTCTATCCCTTCCAGCTGGATGGATGTAGCTGTTGCTGTTCCCTGAACAGGTTTCATCAGTAGCAAGGCTGAGTGAGCATCCAGGAGGTTCATGTACGCAGGGAACACTAATGCAGCCGGGTGCACAGACAGAGCAGGGCCTTTTTTCCTTCAACTACCAAAACCAATTACATAAACATAAGTACAGCTATCCAAGTCCTGTTCTTCCTTTCAGTAGCAGATGAGTTTTCTGTAACTGTCTGTTATCACAGACAGTGTGTTTTTTTTACACAAGCACACAGTGCTTGTGTGTTTTATTTATCACTTTCCGTGTTATTTTTTCTTTCACACTGAGTACCTTAAGCAGGTAATGAAACAGATGCTCTCAGATTCCCTGAATGCTTACAATGGGTTACTTCTTGAAATGGTTTTTTTTGTCCTTGCTTACATAAAAAGTGCAAAATCCAATAAGCAGTGGTGGTTTTTCAATTAGACTCAAGTCTAGATGTGGTACAAAGAATTGGAAAAAAAAAACGCTCTGTATTTCTTTGTCCATTATCCACTAAAAGCAGGTTTTGTGGAAGGAAACAAATGTATCTGTACAAATCTTCATGTCTAGCTTTTTGTGAAATTCTAGGTCTTCACTGGCAGAAGAAAAGAGGACAGAAAAAAATTCCACACTGGGTCAAATGAAAGAGTAAGTTGTGGCAATGGAAGTACTTATAGTCAAAAAGTTTCCTGACGTTGGAAAAACCCCATGTTTCTGTGGCAATACTAACAGTATATGTCTTTTTTTTTTACTGTTTCAATATCACAGCGCTTATTTCTAACAAATTGTAATTTGGGAGGTGAGGGTGGTTAAAGAGAATTTTGCTTTCAATATTAGGTTTTTGGATTTTTACATTTTATAATAGAATGAAAAGCAGGTTCCACAGTTTATGTATTGAATAACTTACTGGTCTATTGCATTGCTGGGTGCTTCATTAAATTGTTGAACATCTGGCATACAGAGCAGCAATTTGAAACGCTAACAAAAGTAATATTTTTTGCTTGGTCTCGTAAAATTGTAGACAGGAAGAGAAAAGTACTCCTGATCATGAAGAGGAAGATGAGGAGGAAGAAGCAGAGAATGGGGAGGAGAGTCAGGATGGTCCGCTTCTAGTTCCTCGTGTGAAAGTAGCAGAAGATGGTTCAATTATTCTGGATGAAGAAAGGTAATGAATTCTGTGCCTGGCTTAAGGACAATATATACTACATCACTGCTTAGTTTGTGAATAGAGAGCAGTTACTTTGGAGAGGGAGAAACATGAGTGTATTTATGTGTTGAGACTTGAGCTATCCTAACTCAGGAAACAGTGCAAATATGTAGCAAAATATGAGCAGCAGTTATCTGCATCTCAGTAGTGGCAAACTTTATGAGAAACTTTTCTGGAGG
Source organism: Scopus umbretta (assembly GCA_013400535.1). NCBI lineage: Eukaryota > Metazoa > Chordata > Aves > Pelecaniformes > Scopidae > Scopus > Scopus umbretta. The sequence continues at coordinate 4,181 of VZTL01095690.1, read as the reverse complement.
AGATAGAGAGGAATATTTTATTACAGTGAATGAATGCTAAATATTTATCAAACATCCAAATGTCTTCTATTTGGTGAACTTCTTTGTTTCTCACAGTTGCACGTGTCTGCTTACTGTTACTCAGTTGTCAGTAGGATTTGCTCCAGCTTAGCATCTTGCATGTTGCTGCTTTATTCAGCTGTCAATGTTTTCAGTAACTTTGCTTAGAATATGACTTTTGAAATTAGATTACCAAACTATTGAGTTCCCCGAAGGTACTGTTAGCATGAGATTTAGACCAAGGTGTAAGGCTAGAGCAGTCCCGGTAAAGGAATTTGAAAGTATTCTAAAAGGAAGTGGAGTGGTTCTTGTCATTTTGCAATATAATTTTCTGGGATGTTAAGAAGACTATCTTCTTCCCGGCCTGCCCGCTTCCCGCCCCCCCGATATTTAATTTTATCGGTCTGTACTATATCTTATAAAAAGAGAAAAGCAAATTTACTTGCTCACGCTAAGCAGCTTAATGAATTCTTGCTGCACTTTCCCATTAAAATACATGTTAATGTAATTATTACACCTGACTACAGTACAAACTCTGACTTACGGCAGGAAAAATCTGATTAGCTGACTTATAAACATCTACTATATGTCTTGTTAGCAATATTTTCAGGTGAGTCTCTTTGTGTGTTTCTTTTCCAGTTTAACTGTAGAGGTTCTGAGAACAAAAGGTCCATGTGTTGTAGAAGAAAATGATCCCATCTTTGAGCGTGGCTCTACAACTACATATTCCAGCTTCAGGAAAAGTTTTTACACAAAACCATGGTCAAATAAAGGTTAGTATATCTTTGGTTTCAAGTTCTGAGTCTGCCGGAAAATCCTAGTTTTCCATCTACGCTTTGTACTCAACAATTTTTATTTCCAGTGGAGTAAATGGATCTACTTATATGTGATGTAGTCTTAACCCTCCAAACTCTTATACTTAAGAGCTGATACTTACTGTGAAAATCGGCATGTTTAAAAAATCCAGTGCCTTATGGTATGTGGGCTACCTGTGAATTTTTTTCTGTTACGGACATTTAGATGCTGTGGAAATGCTAGTCTGCCTTATCAAAAGCATAATTTTGGATTCTGGTCTCCAGATATTTGAACTCTAAGTGGAACAGTTAGTATTTCTTAACAGCTTCTTTACTTGGCTCTTCCAGCATAGGCAGGAATGAATTCTGTAAGCCATCTCTATGCGGGCTGGTTTCAGTGCATCTGGACAGATGTGTTTTTATGAGGGGGTGGGTTGGTTTTTTTATTAGGCCTGTTGTGAACTCATTATTGTCTCTAGACTGACAACACTGTGCAAGACTATTTACAATCAGAAATGTTTTTTTTACAACCGTAGATGGAAAAATGACCTTCAGAATTCACTATGCTGCTTTTGGAATGCACTCTTCTCCTGTTAACAAATAATAACGGAGATGATATTTTTATACGTGCTTTTTTCTGATTTCTGTTTGTGGTTGTGTTCATAATAAAAATGAACATTGGCAATTAGAAGTTGGTTAGCTTTGATTTACTAGCTTTACAAAATGTGCTTCACATTCTGCAGCTTTATAATAAGATCAGACAGTTCTTTCTGTTACTAGTTCATTCAGCAAATGTTGTTAGAGGTACTTAGGTACAATAACACACATACTTCAGCCCAGCTGAACTTGCAGCCGCAGTAGGTAACCTTAAAGTTACCTATCTTGTTGCATTAAGCTTGAAAAGTGTTTTTATTTTAGGTAACAAGAAGGATGGTTAACTAAATACTTAAGTGTGTTTATATCCTTTTTTTTTTTTTTCTTCCCCTGCTCATGCCTCCAGAAACAGACATGTTCTTTTTAGCTATCAGTATGGTAGGAACAGACTTCTCCTTGATTGGACGGCTGTTTCCTCATAGAGCCAGAGCAGAAATTAAGGTAAAAACTGAAGCACTCAGTAAAACAATTAAATATCTGTTTTCACTTTTATGTTTCTCATTTGCTATTCCTATGCTTTCTCTATTAATATTGATAATTTTCATGCTAACTGGCTCTGTAGCAATGCTTTTTTAATATGTGTTTCCAAGAGGTAGTAAATATCTGAAACATTAATATGCTAGGTTGAATTCCAGTCAACATATCTAGTAAATCTAGCATATCTAGACACAGTTTGTCTTGATTTTATTTTAATTGAAGAATGCTGTTAAACATAAGTGGATGTTTGGTGAGGGTCTCCTGTGTTTCCTCTTTTGTGGTATCCAGCTGGGAAAATCTTTGATATTTAAAACCCTGCTGAGATTGGAAATAAGGACAAAGACACAGTATATTGTTCTATTTCTTGCTTACTGAAAAAGACAAATGTACCTTTGCTTTTAGAACAAGTTCAAACGTGAGGAAAAAGCTAATGGATGGAGGATAGACAAAGCTTTCAGTAAGTAAAGTAAATGTACCCCACCCTACAGTGAGTCATTAAATGGTAGTCATCTTTTGTCATGGTAATTTTTCTGCTTTGCTGTGCTTGAATTAATTATAACAAAAAGTTTTTGCTCATAGGTGAGTTCAGAACGTGGGGAATCTTTGCTTTTTATAGCAAGCATGGTTCACAGTAAAGATCTTTAGGTTTAATTCCTGGCTTTTCTAGATGTCTGATAAATTAGTTTAATATAAACTTTCCTATATATATATAAAAATATATATTCATTCAGTTGAACATTTTTCTAATTCATGGAAATTTCTAGCATAGTTACTTTGTAACTTGATACTTAACATAGTTACATATTGTAAACCACTTTGAGAATCCTTAAAGGCTTTTTGTGTTATTTGAATGAGCTACATAAGTCCTAGAGCAGCATGTTAATACATTATTTGATACTATGGTACAATTTGTGTATTTGAAACTTCCTAAATTTTCTAAACTGCTAAGTACTGTAACCTTTTTACTATTTGTTTTTGAAAACCAAGCTACCATAATCCACATATGTATCAACTCTAGTCCCTGCTCAAGTGATACAGAAAGTGTTTTAAAAAACAATTCTCTGTTTAAATTTATATAACATTTGCTTTTTAATATCATAACATGTACCACATTATTTTACAAAACAGAAACTTGGGAAAAGTATCAACTTTTAAATCTTTTCTGTTTCTTTGCTCAAATCTGATAGAAGAAAAGAGGCCCTTTGATTTTGAATTCTTTGCCCAGCTGCTGGAGAAGGTCTTAGCAGATGAGGAAAAGAGGAAGCAAAAGACTGTTAAAAGCCAGAAGCCAAAGGAAAAGAAGCCATCAAGGCCTCGGAAGAAGCCAAAAGGTACTTGAAAAGAATGCTTGAGATATCATTACAGGGCAGTGGTCAGTAATGTGTTGCTAGCAGAGGAAAGATAACATAGGGAATCTTTTCCTTCCCTCTTCTGGACAAGGCAAGAGGATCCTGCCTTCATAGCATAACTTTTTCAGATATAGTTTACTGATGGGCAGGATGGTGACAGTTGGTAGCAGTCAGTTCCTGAGGTACGTTTTCCTTGGGCAGGAATGTGAGACCACACTGACATGAGTGCTCTTCCACAGTCAGAAGCACTGATACCCTAAACGGGATGTTCTAATCTAGCAGTTGATAAGTATCTCCATGAGTTGCTAACAAATTCATTCTAGAATCCTTGAGCCAAATCCATATTTTTGGCAAGCTCTTCTGGGACTCTTAAATTTTTCTTACATTTTAGACCCTTTTCTTTTAAGGGTTCTGTTTCTTCTTTAATTATAATTTGACTGCCTAGGTCTGAATGGTGTGATTCTTTTCAGGGAGTCTTGTAGAAGTTGTTTTAGTTTTCTGGTCTGTTCAAACTAAAAGATTATGTTTAATTACTATTAATCACTGTATAGTGTCTTATTACCTGCGTACCAGCTTAATTCAGAGTTAATTTTCTTCCTAGTAGCTGGCATAGTGCTGTGTTTTGGATTTAGTATGAGAATAATGTTGATAACACGCTGATGTTTTAGTTGTTTCTAAGTAGTGCTTACACTAGTCAAGGACTTTTCAGCTTCCCACGCTCTGCCAGGGGCACAAGAAGCTGGGAGGGGGCACAGGCAGGACAGCTGACCCAACCTGGCCCACGGGCTATTCCATACCATATGGCGTCACGCTCAGTATAGAAACTTGGGGGAGTTGGCTGGGAGGCGGGCAGCGGGTGGTGAGCAAT